>JASANB010000025.1:0-38768 GCA_030248155.1 Sabatieria punctata | reverse complement strand
ACATTTATTCCACAAGTACTGTAGTAATTCACAAGTAGTAATGCTTACAAACTTAGTAACTGAGACTGGGTTGCTTCACTTCGAAATGACACAAAAATATTAATTGAAATACTTGAGGAAAAAGGAAGGGGAGGACCCACTGGCCACTTATTCCCACCTTTCATTGTGCAAGAATTGAGCCAGGTCAGTAGACTGGATTAACTGTGAGAAAGACGTTATGTTTCTAGCTTGAACAATTTGGTTAGGTAGTCTATTCCAAGAATTTATAATTCTAACCCCAAACGAATGCCTACGTATATTAGTACGAATTTTGGGGATCTTTAGAGCTAGCGCATTAAGTGGTTGCCTTGGTGGCCTGAAATTGCGTTGAAAAAATTCGTCAAATCTTAAGGATGATTGATTGTGAATTATACTATAGCATAACTTTAAATCACCAATAAGTCTTATCTTTTCTAATGTATCCAATTTATAAAGTGCAAGTCTTTCTAAATAAGAAGGTCTGTTAACTCTATTTGGATTTAGTCTATAATATAGTCTTCTAGTAAATAATTTTTGAACTTTTTCTAATTTATCAATATCTGTTAAGTAAGATGGGTTCCAAACCTGAGAACAGTACATAAGTATTGGTCTCACGTAAGTTTTATATGCTTTGATTAGAGCTTGCTCATTTTTAGTCTTAAAAACTCTAAATAACAAATAAATTCGCTGTCTTGCTTTAGCGCAAATTTGATCTATATGTTTATGAAATTTATAGTCATTTGACACCTGAACCCCTAAGTCTCTGATATCATTTTTATTTTCTAATTCAATATTTCCTATACTGTATGTCCAATTAGGGTTACCATGACCAAAATGTACCACCTCACATTTTGGTAGGGACAGTCTCAATTGCCATAACTGTGACCATTCATAAATCTTATTCAAGTCTCTTTGTAATAAGTTTTGCTCTTGAGAATTTTTAGGAAAACTGAGATAAAGCTTGGCATCATCTGCATATAATTTTACAACAGCAGACTGCATTAAATCAAAAACCTCATTCGAATATATTAAAAACAACAGAGGACCTAGTACAGTCCCCTGTGGACACCCAGAAATAACATTTATAGGTTTTGATTTAAAATCTCCAATAATTACAGACTGATTTCTTTTTGTCAAAAATGCTTCAATCCAATTTAAAAGATTTCTCTTTATACCATAACGTTCTAACTTATATATTAATTTTTGGTGGGAAACGGAGTCAAAGCATTTAGCAAAATCAAGATAAATTACATCCGTTATCAGTTTATCTCTATTTGCCCTAGTCCAGTCTTCAAAACATTCTAAAAGTTGTGTAGTGGTAGATTTTCCGGCTCTGAAACCATGTTGATCTTTCGATATTAGTTGATTTAAATCTAAATATCGTGTTATTCTGTCCCTAATAATTGTTTCCATTAATTTACAACTAGGGGACGTTAACGATACAGGTCTATAATTAGAAGGATCAGATCTATCGCCTTTTTTATATATAGGACATATATTAGCAGTACGCCAAATAAAAGGAATACTTCCAGTCCTAAAAGAAGTTTCAAAAATATTACTGAGAGGAATGGATAAGGTAAATGCACATTTTTTTAAGACTAGGGCAGGAATTCCATCAGGCGATCGTGACAATTTAGGTTTCAGTTTTCGACAGTATTTATAAACTATATCAGGTGAAAAATTAACAGAGTCAAGAGAAATATCTTCCGCAACTCTTACTGGGAAAGGGGGTAAAACTCCATTGTCTATCGTAAAAACAGAACCAAAAAATTTATTCAGTATTTCAACTTTTTCAGAATTTAAAGATGCTATTGTGCCATTTTCAGCATGTAATGGGGCTACATCATGCCTATATTTAAGTATTTTAGCCATATACTTATAAAACATCATAGTTGATCCACTTTCCAAAATTCTCCTTTCTGACTGTTGGTCAAACAGTCGAATTTCATTTCGTAAGTCAGTGGCAAACTGATGATATCTTTGTTGTCCCTCTAATGTATTACGCCTTTTCCATAAATAAGCTTTTTTGCGTATTTTACGCTTAATTGAAATAGGGTAGATCTTCTTAGCTTTTTTGTCTGGTACTAAACCAACAATATTGCGCAACGCATTGTGGACAATTTCGGCAAAACAATTCCATTTTTCTTGTACTGTAAAACAGAGCCTCATTCTAGCTTCCCAATCCACTGCTGCAAAGTAACCATTTAACAAATTATAAATTTCAGGCGTTCTATTTACAAAATTGTAATGTAATGGTGTGTTTTTCATATAATTATCATTTTCAGTAAATATTTCATCAAAAATTTTAAAATCAACTGCACAATGATCGCTATTCGAAAAAGGAGCAGTAACTTCAACATCGTGAATTCGATCGTCATTTGCGAAAATTAAGTCCAAAATCGTGCCATGCTTTTGTTGTACATTATTATTGATATTAGCAAAACGAGTTGGGCTATTAACTAATTGTGTCAAACCGAGGTCTTGGGCAAGATCAATCCATTCTTGGTTTACTTGATGATCTACTCCCATAGTGCTGGGAATACCCCAATCAATATTTGGCAAATTAAAATCACCGAGAATAATTTGTGAACCTGTATACTCACTACATTTTTGCCATAATAAACTTAGTAATTCTTCATCATTTTCTGCGTTTCTGCGGTAAACTAAAACAAAGCGAATCGATTTCTTATTCAATTTAAGCATCATCACTTCTAAGTTTTCAATTTGCAAATCTCAACCGATTTGAATGAATTCTGCTTTAAATGAAAGATAAATAAATTCTTGAACGACTGGTGTAGCTTTTATTAAGATATGATGCTTGGTTCCTGAGATATTTGCACTCAAAGTCAAAACAGATTTTGTCTATGAACAAGAGCGATTTTTATTATTCTGTTGCACTTCATAATAAAACCGATTCCTACTGCTCGGGGCTAACGTAACGAGGTTTTTCTGGTGCCACACTTGCTTGGTTACTTCATTTGTAAAAGTCTTGTTGCCCCTCAGCAGTAGGAATCCGTTTTGTTGTGAAGTGCAACGGAATCGCTCTTGTTCACTGCCAAAATCTCTGTTTTGAGTTTGAAAGAAAATATCTCAGGAACTAAGCATCTTATCTTAATAGGGCCATCACCAGTCTTTCAATAATTTATTTATCTTTCATTTAAAGCAGGATTCATTCAAATCGGTTGAGATTTGCGGTTGCTACAGCAAAAACTCTGCTGGGTTGTTTTTTTTTTGACACACCCTGTAGATTCTTCGCGCGTCAGCTAAAGGTGCATTTATACTTTTGTAGAAAAATATCGCCAGGCGACTTTTCTATAGAAAAACTGTCGCTGCCTGTAGATAAAAATTTTCTGCTCAACAGAGATTTTTTGCAAGCTTCTTCAAAATTTTCCGCCGGTTGAGCGCTCTCCTGCATTGTTATAGTCGTTTCGCACTAAAACAATATCATTTACACATTCCTGCCGTTGAAAATTCAAGATAAAAAAGGGCCGGCGGATTGTAGATCTTCGTCGCCGGTAGAAAGATCTCGCGCGGCGTTTGGGCGCGTTTCATACTTTAAACGAGTTTTTCTTACAGAAAAGTCGCCAGGCGATCTTTTTTTACACAGGTATGAATGCACCTTAAACAGCAGAACAGGCGTTTATTGTAGAACGAATTTGGCACGCTCAGCAAAACTGCAAATCGCAATGAATTTCGGGCCTAATTTCCAGCAAGTGTAAATTCGACATCAAAAAACGCGATTTTGACACCCCTTTAATTCCAAGGCGTGCCAATTAAGTGCAAGGTGCTCGTTTTTTGCGTTTGGCTATATCTCGTTTTCGCACTGGTGCATGACTGTTTGTTTGAATGTTTATTAGAAATTGGTCCAGTAATACAACAGCAAACTAGCTCAATGAAGGGGCAGGCTGGGCTGTTGCATACTCCATGCAGTCTTTTCGAGGGAGTAAGATATTGCCTAGTTATCTAACGCAACTAATAGTACTACCTACTACAAATGTATTTCGAATAATTCAATTTCCGATTATTCAAGGCGCTCATCATGAAATTTTAAATAAAACTACTACACCCACATGCACATGCTACGTGACATAATGACCGGTCTCGACACCAATGAAATATTTGCACTACAACAAAGACAACGAACCACATAAGAAAAGAAACGGATGCACAAAACACTGAATACAGTACAATAATAATACCTTCACCATAGAAGCAAGCATTCACGAATGCAAACCGTTGGCCAGCGGTGCCAGCTATGTGTATTTATGTACATACGTAGTTTTAGACCTTCTTACTATACAAATAGAAATGGGCGCGACTACTATTTTTAGGACTAAGCCTGAGCCTAGATACCTAACGTAAGCCTTGGTTTCAAGCTCTTTTAAGAGTCAGTGTCTGGTGCCATCGAGTCTGAGTATAAGGCCCAAAAGTGAAAGTTTGGCCTAAAAGGCTGTAGTATGTAAGTCGCCCAACCCAGACCTCCGAAAGCCGGTGATGGCCAGTAGGTAAATGGGAACCGAACCGGCGCTGCCGTTGCACCTAATGGCAGCAAAGGGGAGGGTTGTTTGTAGACAGGGCTACCCCCATTAAAGGGCTTTGAAAAGAGCGAGGGTGTCCTGAGCTGTCCGACAGGACATTAACTGAGTTATTAACTGATGCAGAGGAATTCATAATTCGACGCTCCACGCTCGAGTCAAAATTTTGAGTCAAAAGTTTTTGCCCCCCTCCTTTGGAGCCCCCTAGCTCGATAGGAACCCCTTAACATATTTTTTTATTTTATAATTTGTAGCGCTATTCAAGAGCTTCATTTTGGTATAAAACAGTTTCAGGTGCCTTACGCCGACTTCATTTATTTAGAGAGGTGCCATACGCCGACTAGGTGCAAAACGCCTACTGGGGTGGGGCTTTACGACGACTGAACAGGTGCCTTACGCCGACAGAGCGGGGCGCTCGCATTTCTATTTGCTTTGTTTAGTAAACCTAGAGTGTTGTTGAGTGACTGTAAAACAGTCTAGGATGTTCTGACGTTAGAGAGTGGAAAGGTTAATCCTTTTTGTTCTTCTTTTCGTAAGCCACTTTGCAGCAGAGCCAGTAGTACCAGCGAAGCAAGGTATAGAATAGATAGACTGCGATAGCAGCCAATGCGAGCAAGCCAGCCATTACATCCAAGCAAAAGTATTGCAGGAGGTTGAGTTGGTTGGCGGCCGGCTGTAGATTGGGCAGCTCCTTGAATTCAGCCAGAAACTCCACCCATTTTATGACAAGTTCCTCTGACTTGACCGGTTTTCGGCGCATCATTCGACTTAATCGCTTGGCATTTTCGCCGTACCTGTCAAGTTTTGGTCTCGGTGACATTCATACGTACATGGACCGGAAAAATCTCGATGGAGGTATGGGTTGGCCACAAAATGTAAGGCCGATGTCCCAGAAATGGCCAAAGATCGCTGTAAATTGTCGGTTTCCCAAAAAAGGGCCAAAATTTTCGGTGAGGGGCCTTTGACTGTTAGGGGTAGGCCATGTATCCCAACCAAAACACCATACTCCAATTGGTACTCCAATTGGAGTAGTTTAAAAATCCAGCAGGGAAAAAATCCCAACTTTCGATTTTGCCACGATTTTTGAACTGTGCGAATTGAGTTTTTGAAAATGGGATTTGCAGGTCTGCGGTAGACACGGTAAACAATGCGTCCGGGCGAAACTGCGATTTTGAAAATGTTTGCGAATAATTATTTCGCAACAGAGGGCGAATTTACCTAACAGACAAAGACTTCTTGCGATTCCTGCTGGATTCCTCACCGCAAAAATGTGCGATTACCCGTGGGTTCGCAGATGAGTCATGAGGAATTTATCGCGATTTTTACGATGGTTTCGAAGGGGTATGCTGATATTTAATTTAAAGCCATTCCGAAGACTAAGACAGTCTGGCACTTAATGCCGTTTATGGTACTGGCACCATATATGGTACCGGTACCCAGACAGTGGCACCATATATGGTACCGGTACCCAGACAGTGGCACCATACATGGTACCGGTACCCAGACAGTGGCACCATATATGGTACCGGTACCCAGACAGTGGCATCATATATGGTACCGGTACCCAGACAGTGGCACCATATATGGTACCGGTACCCAGACAGTGGCACCATATATGGTACCGGTACCCAGACAGTGGCACCATACATGGTACCGGTACCCAGACAGTGGCACCATATATGGTACCGGTACCCAGACAGTGGCACCATACATGGTACCGGTACCCAGACAGTGACACCATACATGGTACCGGTACCCAGACAGTGGCACCATATATGGTACCGGTACCCAGACAGTGGCACCATACATGGTACCGGTACCCAGACAGTGGCACCATATATGGTACCGGTACCCAGACAGTGGCACCATACATGGTACCGGTACCCAGACAGTGGCACCATATATGGTACCGGTACCCAGACAGTGGCACCATACATGGTACCGGTACCCAGACAGTGGCACCATACATGGTACCGGTACCCAGACAGTGGCACCATATATGGTACCGGTACCCAGACAGTGGCACCATACATGGTACCGGTACCCAGACAGTGGCACCATATATGGTACCGGTACCCAGACAGTGGCACCATACATGGTACCGGTACCCAGACAGTGGCACCATACATGGTACCGGTACCCAGACAGTGGCACCATACATGGTACCGGTACCCAGACAGTGGCACCATATATGGTACCGGTACCCAGACAGTGGCACCATATATGGTACCGGTACCCAGACAGTGGCACCATACATGGTACCGGTACCCAGACAGTGGCACCATACATGGTACCGGTACCCAGACAGTGGCACCATATATGGTACCGGTACCCAGACAGTGGCACCATACATGGTACCGGTACCCAGACAGTGGCACCATATATGGTACCGGTACCCAGACAGTGGCACCATATATGGTACCGGTACTCAGACAGTGGCACCATACATGGTACCGGTACCCAGACAGTGGCACCATATATGGTACCGGTACCCAGACAGTGGCACCATATATGGTACCGGTACCCAGACAGTGGCACCATACATGGTACCGGTACCCAGACAGTGGCACCATACATGGTACCGGTACCCAGACAGTGGCACCATATATGGTACCGGTACCCAGACAGTGGCACCATACATGGTACCGGTACCCAGACAGTGGCACCATATATGGTACCGGTACCCAGACAGTGGCACCATATATGGTACCGGTACTCAGACAGTGGCACCATACATGGTACCGGTACCCAGGCAGTGGCACCATATATGGTACCGGTACCCAGACAGTGGCACCATATATGGTACCGGTACCCAGACAGTGGCACCATACATGGTACCGGTACTCAGACAGTGGCACCATACATGGTACCGGTACCCAGACAGTGGCACCATATATGGTACCGGTACCCAGACAGTGGCACCATGCATGGTACCGGTACCCAGACAGTGGCACCATATATGGTACCGGTACCCAGACAGTGGCACCATACATGGTACCGGTACCCAGACAGTGGCACCATATATGGTACCGGTACTCAGACAGTGGCACCATACATGGTACCGGTACCCAGACAGTGGCACCATACATGGTACCGGTACCCAGACAGTGGCACCATATATGGTACCGGTACTCAGACAGTGGCACCATACATGGTACCGGTACCCAGACAGTGGCACCATATATGGTACCGGTACCCAGACAGTGGCACCATATATGGTACCGGCACGCAGACAGTGGCACCATATATGGTACCGGTACCCAGACAGTGGCACCATATATGGTACCGGTACCCAGACAGTGGCACCATACATGGTACCGGTACCCAGACAGTGGCACCATATATGGTACCGGTACCCAGACAGTGGCACCATATATGGTACCGGTACCCAGACAGTGGCACCATATATGGTACCGGTACCCAGACAGTGGCACCATATATGGTACCGGTACCCAGACAGTGGCACCATATATGGTACCGGTACCCAGACAGTGGCACCATATATGGTACCGGTACCCAGACAGTGGCACCATACATGGTACCGGTACCCAGACAGTGGCACCATACATGGTACCGGTACCCAGACAGTGGCACCATACATGGTACCGGTACCCAGACAGTGGCACCATACATGGTACCGGTACCCAGAAAGTGGCACCACATAAGGTGCCGGTACCATAAACGGCATTAAGTGCCTGAAGACGTACTTTCGATCTTCGAGTATGGTCTTGAGAGCAGTTGTGATGGCTTGTTCAGAAAGCTGGCCTTTCAACAAGTTTACTGCAAAGCCATGTCGTTGTGCTGCGCGTGCATTTCTGAATTGGTCTCCAAACAAAGAAATCGTAACTAACGGCACTCCAGCGTGCGCCGACTCCAGCACACTGTTGTAGCCGCCGTGCGTAATAAATGCTCGCAGTTTAGGATGGGCTAAAATTGTTCAACTGTTGCACCAATTCCAACTGCTAATCGTGTGTCTACCAAGCATATCTTTTTGTGGCACCCACGTAGATATGTGCAAGTTTTTTAATTGTTTCGCTTCCGGAATCAGTCCTGGAACAGGTATAAAACAGGGTTCCTATGTACCTGTACTTGTACGTACGTATGATAAATAGAAAAATTGAACCTTTTGTAATATCGTCAATTTCGTATTTCCAAACGAACGTACACCGTGGAAAGTTGGAAAACGCCTTCAAAAACGATTTCTTCCATTCTAGAGGCATATTTGAACTGTTAGCCACGGAGCCGAAAGATATCAGCACTACGCCGTCTTCAGAATTGTCCATCAACTGCTGCCAATCCTAAATTATTCGGATGACTTTTACTACACCGCGCAGCATCAGCACCCAGAACGGTAAACGTTTGGAGAGTTCTGGTTGGACTGAAAACTTCGATACCCTATTGTCTGTACGCATAGTCAGTATATGCAGTTTTCCAAATAACTTCAATGACTGCCATTACGTCAGTTTGGCACCGAATTTAAAAGATTTTTGGCACGACTATAATTCTTTCCTTCTAGTTTGCTTTGGCCAAATCCTAGCCTGATGGCCTTCCGTAAACCTGAATTTTGGCCATCAAGCTAGGATGGCCAAAACAAACTAGAGGCAAACATAATCATGGTGCCAAAATTATTTTAATTCCGTACAAAATTTACGAAATAGCCATTTAAAGTTATTCGAAAACCCGAAAAAAGCAAGCCCGTCTTCTTTGGCCAACACAAAAAAACACTGCGAATGCAAAGAAAAAAGAAAATATTTACAGGTTTGAGCGGCTTTGCCTCTGTCATTCCGATACCACCAATATAGACAGTTTTGTGCAGGATCGGACGTGGGAAGTCGAGCAGTTCTTCGCTGTTCAGAAATACCAAGGGCGACTGATCGGCCAGCTCGTTCATAGAAGGAAAATCGTCCCCGAACAGCTCTTTGAAGACTGTGTCCGTTTTACCGGTAATGAATGATGACCTGTACAAGGCAATAAAAAGGGCGTTTCCCATGAAGTTCTTCATTCGTTCGAAGTAGGACATGCGGTCACTCAAGGCTGACATGGCGTCTAAACTCAATCAGAAAAGAAGTATCTGGCCTGAGAATGTGAGAACCTTCAAACAATTTGGAAACACGTTTTAGTGTAAGTAAACATAAAGAACTGTACTTGGCACATAGCTGGGGGGACTGGGTGCTCCAGCAGACCACGCCATATTTTCCAGTAGAATGCCACTCGACATCCAAATGTAGGTCGGTATCTCTACTAATTTTATGATGCCAAACCCGCAAGTGTCGTACATGTGAGTAATGGCCAAATCGAACTTGGCTGCCTTCAATTCGTCCATCAGCTTTGTATTAGAGACTTGAGCTATAATGAACAGATAGCAAATCGGTTCCCATCTAATCTCAATCACAACCTCTGCACGAATCTGCAAATATGCTCAAGAATTCGTCTATCAGCTCCCTTTGGCCGAGAAGGGGTTCGTCTTGAAAAACGAACTGGTGTTGCTTGTGCTGCATGTTCAAATAGCGCTGCGGCTCCAGCACGCCCGGTACCCGGAGTTCCTTGGCCATCTTTGGTTTTATTTTGGTCACACTGGGGTTCAGTTGCGGTCGATACAGAGTGACGTCATGCCCTGCCTCTGCCAGCAAGTCCCCCACTCGACAGTTGAACACCACTTGACTGTTGCTGAGTGTCGGCACGTTTATGAGTATTTTGTAGCCAAAACAGCTTGAAACCAACCACAGCAATAGCACACCTTTTTCAGACCCCATTTCACTCTTCTCTTACAACTAACCAAGCCGATACTCTTATCTGTCTACGCTAGCAATGCCTTGGACAGATAACTTAATCTGCTGCTGCAGGTTGTGTTTGTCCAGTGTACGAACAGAATGAACTTTTCAGCTGTACCAGTACTGCACTAGCTGCTGTAGCACTGATGTTTTTGGTAGAAAAAGCATTACGCATTCGTTTGCTTAAAGCTACGCACCGTACGTCAGAATACGCACTGTGTGCAGCAGCTCATTTAAAAATCACAAACAATGGTCATTATATGATTTGAATGATATACTGTCTGTAGTCTGCGTCTGTGTACTGGCAGTAAGTTTGCCTGTCTGTACTGCATCTACTGTTGATTCGGTATACCGTACCCACACCGAAAATGGGTATTTTTAGGATACCTATCGAATATATACGATTCTTGGGTATTGTTAGAAATACTGATACAGCGTATACCGATTATTTTTTCAATACCTGGGTATTTCGGATTTGGTATTTTTATAGGTTTTACACTGAAAAAGGGCTGTCAATTCAATATATTGGCCAACATTCCAACTTTTTTAGAACACCCCCTCTGAAAAATTGTCTGATTTCGTTTCAGTGATGTCTTTTTTCCTGTTGATTACATAGATTTTAACTTATGCCCTCTGATAAACAAGGTGTACTGTGTACCTACGTACTTACTGTATGCCTGTTGGAGAGACTTTCATCAACTGCTTTTACTATTATCTTGACGGTTGCTCCTAGTTCTAAGTTGAACAGAGTAGAGACCGCACCGTGAATAGCTATTCCAATCATGAATAACTCTGAACTGTACATCCAGTACTTTCGATAATGATAAAGGATAGGATGCGTTGTTAGTTAACCATTAAAATAGCAGCTAATACACAGCTACTGTTGGTTACTAATAATATCAGTTTTGCCATAAATCTATGATTTAGTCGGGACTGCAGTACTTTCTAATTTCTTAATCCGAAAATTTCGAGCGTTTAAACACAAAAAAAGTAAAAAATATTTCGATTTAACCATTGAAGCAAATTCTTGAAAAATACCGGATGAAAACTCAATACCGAATATTTCTGTCGGTACCTACCGATACCGTACTACCGAATCCTGCAATTCCAATACCCAAGCATCCAACGGTTAAAGCAGTTGGGTTCGTCCCGAGTGATCGCCTCGCCTCGCATGTGGCCCTGTAAGGTTGTTTACTGGTCTATCCGGTGTGCATGTGCCGTGTATGTAATAAACTTTTTGACAATGGTAATTTTTAACACCAATTTAAAGGCACCAACATAAAGTATTAATTATTTGCGTTGAAACCACCTCTATCAAATCAAATAATAGGTGGTAGGTATAGATGTTTCTTAGAGCATAGGGCAGACTCTTAAGTATCAGTTTCTCTGTTAAATAGGAGGACCGCTCAAAACCCGGTCAAGCATGACAAGCAAACCGGCCCATATTTCTTCAGCGGTACGGATTATGTATTTAGGTGGTAGTTGGAATCCGTAGTACTGATCGTGGTCTTTGTCTCCAGGTCCTGGTCTTACTTCTATTGTGTAGACCCATTTTATTCCCATGTGCTTCGACCAGTCGTCTGAGGCACCAGCGGCTGGGTCTGTAATGACTCGGTATACGCAGACACACTAAACCAGTCTGCTTACAAAGACCGTCGGCCGAATTCTCCACAGTGTACTCAGTGCCGTGAACTGCTTTCACTGCTTTTTGTGCTTGTTCGCCAAGTTTTTTCTAAATTATTTTATTATCATCAAGTACAAAACTTATTCAATTTCTGCAGCCTTCAGCAGCCACACAGCCTACAACTCAAATGCGACTCGGCAGCTTTGGACAGCGATAAACTGCATGAGGCGTCTACTACTACGATGCAATAAGAAGGAATAAACTACACCGACGCCTTCTAATAATCTGGACAAACACTGCAAGATTAAGCAACGGCATTGTGTAAGATTTGTTACCAACTCCTCGACGTCCGGAGGATACGTATGAGCTTGGAAGCCGTATGGGTACAAGATGACTTCCCCATACGAATGCAGAGTGATCATAGCTTTCAGCTTGTCTTTATTTGCGGTTAGGAATGCCGCCGTATGCTGACATTCGACCTCTGAGAAAGCTTTCGGGCCTGCGTAGATCTCACTGCACGGATCGTCGCTTGTGCCAGCACCTGAGGCATTTTCTTTATGCTTTGTCGTCTGTCGAGGTGGCTCACCTGCCCAGTGAAAATCCCAGTTCCTGTTAGCGTCGACGCCCTTGCAACACTTTTTGCCTAACCAACTTGATTTGCAATGCGGACCACTCCTGGTTTTACGCCACAGTCTCTCTTTGGAACGCGAGTACTCGTAGCCATCCGGATTCATTGACGGCAGCACATAAATGTCCAAACCATCCACCAGCTTCTTGTAATGTGCGTTGCTGCTATACTTGGTGACCAACTAAAATCTGTTCACCTACACTGCACAGTAGATGTACGGTAGTGAACTGGCATTTACAACAGACCATCACATGAATCACAGTGCTTGACTCTTGACCTCCCCTCACCTCAACTACTAAAGAAAAAAGAGTCAATAACAATCATACAAACGAAACAGATGTACTGCGTTTCGATTCGAGGAAGGACAATCTAAACTACCTCATTAATCAGGTATACAGCAGTGGCAGGCGCTATCCACTCTCTAGCGTGAATGCCTGCATCAATCCAGAAACTATTCTTGTCTTTTCCAGGCGTTCCTATCTGGAAATGGGGCCGTTGGCTGTAACTCCACTGTTTTTATACATCACCTTGATTATTTTCATGTCCCGTCCTTCCAGCGATTTTCCAAGACTCGATACATTAACGATCGCCGGGTACTGCTTCCCTAACTGGGACAACCAATTGTTAATCTAAAATAAATCGTTATTCATTCACGTGTATCAACTGTCAACCTCTGTATGCGAGTGATACTGATCAAGAGCGATGCTCCCGTGAGTAGAATTTGCAGGAAACGTTTCCATTCGTTCCTTTTCCACCAATCTAAGCCGCATCATATTAACCAAACATAATTCAACACATTTAAACTTTCTCACGATTGAACGTTTGGAATCAATAGTTCGTAACCAATACCATGACTGTGAAGCACGGATAAAAACCGGGCCTTCTCTGATGGACCTACCATTATATGAGCGGTTTGGCCCGGATGACGACTTGGCTTCCAAGTATCTATCTAGAATCACAGAATGTCAAACAAAAAGTACAATCTTCATTTTAAATTACCAAGAACATCTCTGAACTTTCCAATCCACCTACTAGTGAGTGCTGAGCCCCAGAAAGTGGAGTAACAGCGAAAACCTGGTACCTAGTTAGAAAATAATGCAGCTTAGTGTACTGTACTGTGCAGGTCACTACCGTTAATATACCCTTCATAGATTTTTTCTGGTTGAACTGTACAAAGCATTAGCGCTAACAAAATTAGTAAGGAGCACATGTTTACATAAAAAGTTTACTTCGCTTAGTTATAGTACAGACTAAAAGTGCGTACATACGTACGTACTGTATTGTACGTGAGCACAAGCATCGCCCGTTTTCGTTCTTAGCAGCAAACAGATATTAATCATTGTTCGCTCGTAAACAAAAGGCCGCTATCAGGAAAGTCAAGTGCTCCCAAAGATCGGGACTGCGGCAGGCGTTGCTTTTCGTAGCCACTCAACTCAATCAGGTAGAAGTGAAATGAGTGTCAGTGATTTTGGCATCAGCTGTCCAGTCTTGAGAAAAGATACATTGTATATTAGGCTAGTTTCATCATTCTTCTGAAACTTAAATGGAGATGTGAATTGTGGCTCAGCAGTCCGATGCCAAATTGAGCTCAACTGAGTCACAAAATCATTTTCATTTTCCATAGCATGTTTTATTGCATTGTAATATCGCACCTGTACAATGTACGCATTTGGGAAGAAAGAATACATGTATCGTACAAATGCAGTACGTAGTACCCTCTGTCCGTTCAAGTGTATTGGATAGCAAGCCTTTAAACTACAAGGGCTGCAGGTTGCCTGCTACTGCTATCCAATTCTGCATGTAGTCTGTGCCACCCTACTGTCTGCCAGCGCTGCCCCTACTGCTGAAAAACATTTTTCCAAAATATAGCGGTACAATTTTCAGTTAACTTTTATTACTGTATTTTTGGTGTCTTGAAATTAAATTACTACACAGAAGCATAAAATTAATTGTTAGTTGTTAAATTAAATTAAATTGTTACTCGATTGTTAAAACACTTTTCTGTCATCGTGAAAAATAACTTTTGTAGAAAAACCGAAAGAACCAGAGGCAAGGCTGGCAATCAGTAGGGTGGCACAGACTACATGCAGAACTTGATAGCAGTCGCAGGCAATGCGCAGCCCTTGTAGTTAAACGGTTTGGTATCCAGTTGGACAGAATTTTACTACTACAGTATATACTTGGGATGGGGTTAAAGAATTGAACTGTATGTAGTACTAGATAGATACAATACATATCGAGTATACGCAATATGGCGCGTAGCTATATAAGACAAAGCATTTAAATGAACAACTAGTAATAAGCAAGCACAAAACAGCATGTACTAAACTAGAGTGTATCAGTTTCTGTTCCAGCAAGAGCAATTGGTCGGAGATAAATGTCGTTGCAGAAATCTTTCGAGTTGCAGCAGCAAATCCAAACTCCTCGCCGAAATTCACACGCCTCATTTTCAATTCTATCACAAGGTCCACGGCTACAGCCAGCTGATATTAAACCTCCGCTTGCATGCTTCCAAATATTCTGGCAGTAGTTAAGTTGGTCGGCCGAACAGGTATCATTGGTTCTGAGACGATTTGAAGCATCCAAAAAATTACCGTGACAGAGACGAACTGAAGGGGCTAATTGCTTGCCGTTACATTGCTCTCCTTCGTTACAGCAACAAACGACGCTCCTTTCGTCTAAGTGACAGCCTCTCCTCATGCACACATGATTATAGTCACAACCAGCTTCTAGAATTCTGCCGTGCTCGCTCCAGCGGTTCAGACAAAATCGGTTTTCCGAAGGTGCGCAGGCCACCGACTGTTTGAAATCGGCTGCCGAACAGGCCCGAACGGTGGGTAGAAGGGCGGCGTCGTTGCAGAGGTCTCGAAGTTGACAGCAGCATATGTGATTGCCCGTTTTAGTGACAAAGCAGGGACTGACTCCAGATCTACTACAATTTCTCTCACTGGCACAGCCGGCAGCTTCGATCTCGTTGTGTGTATTGAATTGCTTGTAACAGTAGTTAGATTTATCACCAGTGCAAGTTTCGTTGTGTATCATGTCTTTCCGATAGCAAACTGATACGTGCTTTCTCATAAACTGACCGTTGCACAGATTCTTGGTATTGCAACAGCAAATCGTCGTAGCGGTGTAGTGACATCTGCCCGCACCCACCTGTGAACAGTGTTTTTGGGAGTCACAGCCCGCCGAAATGAGTTGAAAGTTTGTGTTCCAAATTGCAACACAGAAGTGGTTATTGAAAACAGCACAGCGTTCGGTTTCATTCAAAGACATCATAGTTCCATAACACTGGTCCACTTTGCGAATGAGGTGGGCAGTATTGCACATGTCCGATCTGTGACAGCAGCAGACAGTCCTTCCCATTCGCAGCTTGCACTGACCGTCTCTAATTCCGTTTCTAACGCACTCCCTTGACTCGTCGCAACCGGCATCTGCGATTTGTGCCCGATCAGTCCACCGATTGACGCAGAATGTAACGTGATCTTTACAATGGTTGATTGATTGAAAGTCACTTAGGTAGCACCGCCTCACCACCGGCTTCAAGAATTTGTTGTTGCAGTTGTTTTCCGAGTTGCAACAGCACACCACAAATTTGCCTTCACCCTTACATTGACCTGGCAGTCCTGCACTTTCGCATGTGCCATTCAAGTCGCAACCGGCATCCAATGCTTTGCCGTTGAGGTATAACCACCGCACACAGAAGTTTGCTGGAGATTTGCCACACGACACTGAATGCTCGGTCTTGTTCAAGCATCTGCTTACAGTGGGTTTGACGTGACGATTGTTACACTTGTTCCTGTCGTGACAGCAACAAGCTACTTGTCCAGCTCCAACCTGGTCGCATTTGCCGTGACCAATTTTCTTGCATAGGTCTTTCTCATCACACCCGGCCTTGCTGACAGTGTTGCTGATTCTGTCGAAATAGCTGACACAGTAGTTGTTGTTCGGCGCGCAATTGACCACACCGAGAAAGTCTTTGTCATAGCATTCGGTCGTTGCAGGTTTCAGCAAGGCCGAGTTGCAATTGTCAGAAAAACAGCAGCATACAGTTGTGTTATTGTTGTGGGGATTTTGAGCGCACTTGTAGTTGCCGATGTCTTTGCATATGTTTTCGGTATCGCAACCAGCTTTCATTACACGATTACTGTGACTCCAGTGCGTGGAACAGAAAGCCAGATTGACGCACTCAACGGCTTCGGTTTTGTCTATAGGCATGAGCTTCACACAGGAGCTGACGGATGGCTTCAAAGCTCCGTCATTGTTGCAGTTGTCATTGCGGTTGCAGCAGCACACAGCCTTATCTACCCGTTTCTCACAAACACCACTACCAATACCTCGGCACATCTGCTCTTCATCGCAACCAGCTCTGAGGATTTCTTCTCTACCATCCCACCAGATAACGCAGTACTCTCTGTGTAGTGGATTTTTGGAGCACTCTACACTTTTCTTCAAATCTGATGCCAAACAATAGTTGACGGTGGGCAGGAACAACGCGTCATTGCAGTTATCGTGGAAACAGCAACAGACCATCTGACCTTTGACTGGCCGACAGCGTCCGTCACCGATCTTGCTGCACACTTGAGTGGTGTTTGTGTCACAGCCGGCCATCACCACTTGGTTGTGGGCGTCGAACCAGCTGACGCAGAAAAGGTTTTGCTCCATCGGGCAGAGTTGTTTGCTCATGAAGTCCTCTCTAAAACACTGACGCACTCGTGGAGTTAAAGCTTGGTTGTTGCACTTATTTCCATTGTTGCAGCAGCAGACTGTCTTGTTGGCACTGCTCCTGCACTGACCATTGCCTATCGCTTGGCACTGAAACTGCTTCTCATTGCCGCAGCCAGCAAATGTCAGAAGACCACTGACGTCGTACTCTCTCACACAGTACCGGTTCGCAGCATCGGTGCAGTTGGTTTTTCTTGTCTGCTTCGTGCTCACACAACTGCTGATCACAGGGTCCAGTGCGTCATTATTGCAGAGATCTCTGTCATTGCAACAGCAAAACACAATCTGCCCGAGCCGCGTACAGCCGGCGCCCACCGATCTGCAGATGTCCAAGGTGTCGCAGCCTTTCACCACACCTTCCTGACTGATCATAGTGTAACAGAACTTGTTGGCCTCAGCTGGACAGCCGATTTCTCTGTTCGAAACATAATAGTCAAGCCGAGTTCTACTGAAGCACTTTGTTGTCACTGGCACCAGACCTTCAGTGTTGCAGTTGTCTCCGTTTAAGCAACAGCAAACTGTTATTGAGGCATTGTGTGGGTGGCGACTGCACCGGCTCTGACCAATTGGCTCCAATGATTGACACAAATGGTCATAATCACACCCATCTCTGATCTTGGCGGCAGTCTTATCCCACCAATTAACACAGTATTTGGTCTTTGGTTTGCAGCGGCGGTGCCCTCCATCTGCAGCACACGTCTCTATGTAGGGGTAAAGCTCGGCTGTGTTGCAGTTGTCGCCCCAGTTGCAGCAGCAAATTACGGTACGCGACGCTCCATCTCCGTGGCATTGTTTGTCGCCGATCTTTAAGCAAATGCCAGCAGAGTCGCAACGCCCACTTGCTATGTCGTTCTGTTCAGTCCACACATTCACGCAAAAACGAGTCGAGCTGCCACAGGGGAGCCAAGTGAGGAAATTTCTGCTCAAACACTGTCGCACCATAGGAGCTACGGTGCTGTGGTTGTTGCACAGCTGTCTTGTGTTGCAGCAGCACACCATCGCACCCTGTAGAAGCTTGCATGCGTTTCCCACTTCCCCACACATATCGAACAGTCCTCTGCTGCACCCAGCCTCGATCAAATTGTTTCTTGAGTCAAACCGATTCACACAGAAGCTGTTGGCCGGCTCGGTGCATGGGCGTTGGTGGTAATAAGTGTCGTAGCAAGCGGTCACCGTCGGCCGTAACGCAGCTGTGTTGCAGTTGATTCTGTCGTTGCAGCAGCACAGCCACAGACCGTCGGTCGTCCTTTTGCAAGTTCCCAGAGCTTCCTTGTCCAGCGGCTCCACACACTTGTCGGCGTTGACACAACCAGCACTGTGAAACTGATTCTGGTCGGTCCAGTAGTTAGCGCAGTAAAAGGAAGTCTTCTCAATACCTGAGTTAATCTGCGATCAGATTAAAGAAACGCTGGCATAGGTAAAAATCTACCTGAACAGAAGGTGTGCTTCTGGAAGGCACTATCACTGAAACAAGAAGAAATGGAGACGGGCTTGAGAGAGGCCTCTGCATTGCAGTTTTTGCTTTCCTTACAACAGCACCACGTCGACCCCTCTGCTTTCCAGCACTGACCTTGTCCTATCCACTCGCACGTCTTCATCTCTCTGCCCTCATCTGCACAGTCCGGCTCTGCCACTGAGTGAACGTGTCTGAATTTGGCTATACAAAAGCTGCCTTTGCACGTGTTAACGGTGCCCTTCTTGCATCGGATTGACTGCTGCAACTTTTGTGTGGCGCCCAGATAGCTGAGGTGCCAGTCGTTGCAGTTGTCTTGGTTGGTGCAGCAGCAGAGAGTGGTGTCTCCGCGTCTGTGGCACCACTTCTCCTTGTTCTTGAACCGCGTGCACGCATACCAACTGTCGCAACCGACTTCGGTACTGGTCTTGTTCAGCTTTAGGTAGCAGTAGTGACGACTGTGTCGGTGGCAGACTTGGATGGTCTTAAGACCGTGTCCGATAGAGGAGTAGCAAGTGCTGACGCGAGACCAGCGGTCGAACGAGTTGCACATGTTGGAGTCGTTGCAGCAGCAGGCCATCCACTTGTCTCCAGACTGGCACTTTCCGTTGCCAATCTTCTCGCACCAACTCTCTCTATCGCATCCAGCAAAAGAGACATTACGGCTGTTGTCCGTTGGCCACTTGGTAATACAGAACTGAGCAGTAGCTTTGACAGCGTTGGATGCTTTTGTTTCAGAATTGGCAGTCAACTGTCTTGTCTTCTCAGCGCAACTGACTGTCTCCATGAAGTCGCTCTTGTAGCAGTACAAAGTTGCTTTCGTCCTCAGTAGCAGATACAACACAACCAACCAGCGCAATAACATCATAAAATACGCATAAATGAGATACAATCACATACAACGAGAGCTAGGCAAACTGAAAGTCTGCCATTCGGTACATTGTAGATCTTCGTGCCATACTGAATCCGGCAGGAGCCGGTTATTATACATACGTACCTGGCTAATACCGATTCTGCCATAGCAAAGCCAGCTGTTCATATTGGACTATACTGTACACGTGGTTAAGTTCCTTAACTGTGTTCAGTTATTACTGGAATGAAACCAACTTACAAAAGTATCTCTATACAGACATCACTGCGTGAGCGCACGGCAGAACTAAGGGATTTTTTAACTACTACCCGTCGTTTGCCTGGGTTGCAATTTCTGACCTATCCAGAACGTTTAAAAACAATAAATATAAAATCTTTAGAAGAACGACGCATACAACGTGACCTAATAATGGTTTACAAAATCATCAATGGTTTGGTGGATGTGCCGGTGGAGAGCTTTTTTCAGTTTGCACCTGTGGTTGGAACTAGAGGGCATAATTTATAGCTGTATTGTAGGTATACACGTTTGGATTTAGCTAAGAGCTTTTTTTCTAATAGTGTTGTAACTATTTGGAATGCATTGCCTACGGAAGTTGTCAATATACGCACACTCAATGGTTTTCGTATAAAGATATCTGAGTTAAAATTCGATAAGTACATAAAGGGTAGGGCTTTGTAGCCGGACGAACGGCCCAGCCCACCCATCGTCCTGACTGATCTTTATTTTGGTTTACTGGACGTAGTAAACTTTACTTACTTTACTTACTACAGTCAAGATTTATTATTCAGTTGACAGAAAACAATGAATAACAGGAGCCAAGCGAGAATCAGTTCAAGCTAGTGATAGAAAGTCTCAGTAAATTCGCATTTCAGTAACAATAAATCAGCCACGAAACAAATTTGCCACAGATGCACCGAAATTCACAAGCGCACCTTCGATGTGTTCTCCAACGGTCACCTAAAACATTTATACTGTACGTACGGAAACGGTAGGAGGAGGATTTCAATAGTACGTACATCCCCTGATTGTTCCACTTCTTGCTTCAGTACTTTGTTGCAGTAATCTTTTGTGTTACAGCAACAGCCATCGATCTAATAACATGCAATTCTTTATTAATGTAGCAGCTAAACCGCCAGAAAAGCTTACCCTCTTGATTCCGTAACCGTAAAGTTCTCGGTATGGCACAAAGTTGCACGAGTTCGGTCCGCCACAAGCTAACGTAGCGTTTAGCGCGTGCTGCTTGCTAATACACCCCCAGAATTGACCTTGCACTTCCTCGTAATACCCTGTTCCACTGACACAAACCTGAAACAAGTATCTTGCTAAATATGAATCTACTACATACTTGAGAACAACGGGAACCTCTCCGTTGCACGAAAACGTGACGTCGACCGCTTTCCATTTGACTCCCATTTGACAGATAAGGCCACTAACATACATTGTGCAGTACAAATAGAACAGCAGCACCGACCTCATATTGCACCAACAACACAATCACTATGTAGATTCCATCACTTACACTAATCCTAAGACACGCACTTGTGTGCCAAAAATATTCACTAAACAAACTGTTTCGGTAATTCATGGTATCCAATATAGTCTGACGTTTTTATTTTGGCAGGCGAATCCGCATACAATAACCACGTACTCCTGTTTACTGTTTGAGTGACAAACATTCTTCATGTACGTATGTACGTAACCTTGTACACGGCAGAAAAATTTAGAGCAATAGACAGAAAAAATTAGCTACACTTTTGCTGAGCGCTGCTCCCACCCTCTGATTTCTGTCGTTAATCAGAATGTCAGCCAACAATTTTTCCCTGGCCGTCGCACCAACGCACGACTTGTAGGCCTGGAGCAGGTGCGTCGGCGTTCCGAACCGATTGGTGATGGCGTTGGCTTTGTCCCCAGTCATTCGCGGCACCACCATCAACTGACGCACAAACAACTCTCGCACCGACAGCGGCCGCGTCTTGGCGGCGATCTGGTCGAAGTGACTGAACGGCATCAGACAACTCTGCCCGCTCTCACTGCCCTGCAACACCAGACAGCAATCAAGTACGATCCAGCCCCCAATTACTACGCACTTGCTCTACCACTTGGGCCAAGCAACCGGAAACCAGATCAACATTATGTAAACGCTGTTTTATGGCTCTTGTCAAGGAACAGAGGTACAATGCTGTGTCCTGCGCATCTGCTGTCACTTTAACGAAGAACTTATCGTGAACCTAAACCGGCCGGCACTCAAGACACCACAGAATAGATGCACCGCTGACACGTTTACCTGAGAATTGACGACAGCTTGCCTTAAAGCATCGGCACTAACACCGCACTGCACTCTGCTGTTGGGTTTGAGATGTTCGACCAAAAAGATCGGATGCTTGAATCCGCACTCCCGAATTCTTGCCTTTTGCTCGCGGTACCTTTATTGCAGGGTTGTATAATTAACAGTTAAAAATTCAGACCTGTTATTAACAGTGTTAATAACGTTAATAACAGTGTTATTAACATAAAAACCTGTTAAAAATTAAAAAACGCCTGAATTTGCTCCAGCAGCATGACAAAAGCCTAGTAAACACTATTTCATGGCCATAAGGTAATTATTTAAAAGGGTATTGCAGTTTTATATAGAAACATAACAGTGCAACAGCATTATGAAAACAGTAAATCATTCACTGGTCTGTAACCGACTGAAAAGACCAGATTCCGAATCACTCTCATGGGTCGGGTAGAGGGGTCCCTTAACCTGTCTCGCGGGGGGTGAGGGGGTTGGCCTTTCCAGCAGGGAATAACCGCCCCCCAAAACCCCCTAATACATGTATGGTTGAAACCGTCTTGTTGCTGTTAGAAGAGGATTTCCAGTTGATGGACATTCTCGTGTCTGAGCTTTCCTGTCTGCAGAGTCACTCGTTCACCCGAATTCTTGACTAAATTTTTCAACTGCATGTGCAAAAACCTGGTCAAGAAGTTCACTATTTCTCTATTTCTGGTATTAAGCCCAGTGCGCAAGCCAAGATAACAAAGTTTGGACGTAGTCGCTGACTGTAAGGAAAGATGCCTTTAAAATGGTCCTGCTTTCATGGTACAGTGTCTGAGCTATTATTTATGGTATTTCTGTGGTGATATAAAGTATGTTCCCTGAAAATATACTGGGTGTTGCTCAACAATTGTTTCCTTATTGAGACCCTGCCCTATTGTATTGGCAGTTTGCTGTGCAATCACTCCAATTAGCGCACTCATCTGGATTACTACAGCCCGTTTCTATAAGTTCAATGAATAAATAGATTTTTGCGAATAACTTCTTACAGATGCGTCGGAGGGTGTTGGGCTCCATGACCAAAGTTGTAGAGGGGCTTGAGCTCTGGTTGAATTTGCATTCTAATCTGCGCAACGTTGCTTGGTAATCCTAATTTGCGTCATGGAAAAAAATGAACTTTTTATATGGTCCCTATGGAAGTGATTTGAGCACGGAATTGGATTCCTCACACGGTGGCGATTCTAAAGATGTATTTACATTGATTGTAGGTCGAACGGTTCCAAAGATACGGCCTTTTGAAAGTACAATAGCCCTCCTACTGTGGAAACGGGCGTTGGGGTCGATTCGTGTCCAGTAGTTTTTAGTCGTCCATGTGTTTACTATACTAAGTCTGTAGTCAGACTGTGGAAGGTCTCAATAACTAGCAGAAGTACGGTAAATAATCATTCTATGAAGCGCTGGATGCATCCCGAGTTGCGGGAAGCTTAAAATAATTTTTTACACTAATTCGAATTATTTACAAGCCTCATGTTAATAACGTGTTAATAACACGTGTTAATAACGTGTTTTTAACAGCTACCCAACCCTGTTTATTAGCCAATTTAGCAGTGAGAGATGCAAGAGTAACCGAAGTACATACAGTACCTGTTAGTTCTAACCATACTGTGCCCCAAATCGTCCAAGCGCTTCCGTTCTACAACGTAATCCAGCACGAGCTCCTCACTTTTATTGGTTTTGCTGCGAGCCACCCAAATGTAGTCTCCGACCGACAGTTTCCTCACCGCAAAGTCGGTCCCTAACAACTGCAACGTATTGATTACATCTTTGAAGCGAGTGGTCTCCTGAGTGTCCACCAAAAGAACTACATCGTACTGGCCTCGGGGCAGACGAAACGATTCTACTGAGCCGCTGGCACTGGCCACCACGCGACTCTCCGACGGATGACGGTTCAATTCGGTGCCAGAGTGCAGTGAACTGCTGCCAGAAATTACCGGCTGTGAGCTCGAACGCTCTGAAGACGCCAGTCTAGGTTGCTTGGGGACCGGCTGCGAACTAACAACACAGCAGTCAGACGAAGCACTGCGAATGCGATCAAAAAATCTTGGAGTTTGCTTGGACTGTGACTCGTCGTTATTAGGCGGCGGCAGACCTTTCGTAAACCGTTCCACGTCTTGCAAAGTCGGCTCGTGACCGCAGTCTTGACGGAATTTCTCCAAAGCTTTGTCCAGTCGACGACTGGTCACTTCGCCGAAGTCCTTCAGCAGACACTTTGCCTCGAGACCGCTCTTCAACGCCAACGGATACTTAGACAGCGATCGCAGAGCTTTGGAGTAGGTGAAGCGAAGTTGACTGCCGTCCCGCTCGGCCTCCGCTTTCCACGCACTTAGCAGATGCTTGAAGAACAGATTGACGGGATGCTGCTGAACTATTTTCACACGAGTCGCTTGGGTTCCGCACGCCATTCCTCTGTCCGACTCTAATCACAGGTACAGCCAGTTCATCTGTTTGGACGTGCGACCACCGTACTTTGCCCACTACGTTAACCTGACAAGCAAACACCTGCCTACAAAACGACAAAGAAAAACAGCAGCAACTACTCAATCGGAGACGTTGTTTTCTAATTAAATTCTGTTTACACAGATTGCTTCTGTTAAAACAGGAAGGCGTTCGTGGTAATCCGTAGCAGTCAGAAAAAATAGCGAAAACCGAAAATTTACGGCGCTCTACAGTACATACTTCATAGTAAATAGAAATAACCAGCTAACGTGGAACGGCTTACCATGGAATATCGTAAAGAAAAAACAAGCAAGACAAAACTCAAGAAGTTGCAAATCACCAAGCTACTACAACTACAGTAACAACGCGTTGCACAATAACGTCCGCATCTAAGGTACACAATAGGTCTAAAATGAACAGACACACAAACTCAAAAATAGGAACTGTATTATCACGACAACTGCTTCAGCTTCTGATTTAGTACGAAACCGCTGCCTGCCACTAACCAATTTCTGCGCAGAAACAGCTTTGTAAACCTGACAAGCGTGTGCTGGTTTGCAGTGGCGTCACAATAATAATAGTTATACGAAATTCTAGGCCCTGAGAAAATCCTATTTGCTCACGCGCTCGTAGACCGGCCCGACCTTCTCCTTCATATAAACCTTTATGTACTCTTTGGTTTTCTTCTTGACAGAATCGCTAAATTTCAGCTCCTGCTTTCCTGCTTTCTTCTCCTTCTCGATCACAGCATGAGATAACTAAACAGCCACCGTTTTAACAGTTAACCGGATAGATTCACCAACTCAAATCACGTCTATAAACATCCTGAGGAGCAGGTTCCCTCACATACAGCCGAACTTAGGCGAGAACCAGTACTCACCTTACCCACACTTTTCTTCCTAATACAAGCCAGCTAGCTCCTCGCACTCAAAATGTTCCCGAAACTCCAAAATATCCTGATTCCTACGTACGGACCAGCTTTCAGGCCCAATCATGTTCATGTTTGCAGTGCGACATGTTACATGTTTATGATGTTTAGTTCCTGACTGCAAATTCAGCGAGGCCGAACAAAAGCCCTCAATCAAAGCCCGGCGAAAACTGGCGCACCTTCCTAGCTAAATGCTTAAAATCTTTTTCCGATGAGAACCGCTTCTTGAAGTGAGATAAGCATTTGATAACATAATGAGAGACGTCAGCCTTGAACCGCTCCCGGGACTTCTTGGTTACTTCGCTCGACGTGTCGGCAGCGGCCGTTGTCGTGTGCACCTGAACAAAGTAGAGCCAAGTAAACCAGCCAATTAACCAGCAAACTGCGTACCGGCTTAGCAGGCGGAGGCACCGGTGCCGGCACAGCTAAACATTCTGGCGGATCCCACTGGCTATCTCTAGAAAACATCAGATGAACAGAAAATTATAATAACGGCAGAAGAGCATCTACGAAATGAACTGTATATTTGGAATCCTCACCAAAAGTGTTGAAAGAGTTCAACCTCCTTTCTAATAACCAAAAAAGAATTAGAAATTAATTAGAAAAAAGGACCAGCTAAAAAGAATTAGTGGAATTGAAGATCCAGTCTCGAGAAAATAGCTCCTGCAAAATCGGTCCTCAATAATGGTAGTCACTCCACTAGAACAACGCGCATGCTACTGAAACCAATTTCCAACTCGAATTTCCGGCTCAGTAACTGAATTAGAGGAATTAGAATATGTCCTTTTAGACTACTTTCGGAATCTTTGGTCAAGTTAGAGTTTATGGAACTACTTTAGCCTCCTATAAAATCATGACAGGAACCGGAACCCTATTGCACAGACAGTTCTTTTAACGTATTGTAGCGCCATCAGCTACCTACAGCTTGGCTTATAGTAACGCAATACAGAGAAATTTAGCCTTAAAACCCAACTAGTGCGATTTTTTGTGTTTTCCATCATTCTTTACAAAGCATAAACCTATACCAAGCGGTGGTCCTAAAACTGCTTCGGTAGGGGTTGACGTTTACAGCTGGAGGGCGTGTAGTATGGCAACCCCATACATGGGCCGGGGGGGTCCGGGGGGGTGTTTGCCCACCCCCAACTTGGGCTCGACCCCCCCAAACGACCCCACCCACCCACCTGAAGCCGACTTTTGTTCCTGACCCCACCCACCAAAATCGCCGCAACCCCCCAAACCGGCAGGCCCACCCCCAAATTTTCGGATTTTGACTACCCCAACCTATTTTTCCGGCCCATGTATGGGTAACGGGTTGGGGTCATTTCGGTGCCGTTCATTTCGGTGCCGACGTTTCGGTGCCAGTTCATTTCGGTGCCGGTTCATTTCGGTGCTGATTCATTTCGGTGCCGGTTCATTTGGGTGCCGTTCATTTGGGTGCCTCACAAAAAATGTTTGGTAACTTGGTTTCAAATGAATGCTATACTGTATTATAATGGACTAAGCTACCCATCTTTATTGCCATGGAGGCACACAGTCACATGACAAGACACAGACTTTCTGGACACGGTTCTGCTGTCTGAGCCCCCACCAATCAACACATCTGAAGCCACTCTGTCCAGAAAGCTGCGCACTACTCTGGCCCAGCTACGCTCGGGATACAGCGGGTTCCTATGCTCTTATCAGCACCGCCTGTACCCCGACATTTCGGAGCTGTGTCCTGACTGCAACCTCGAACGGCACACTACCAGCCATCTATTTGACTGTGCAACCAGACCTACTCCTCCTATGACGGTTCAGGACCTATGGACCGACCCAATTGCTACGCGCGCTTTCTTGGGGCTATAGCTGGATGGCGGCTATCAACAACAACAATTATGTGGAAGACACGTATATTGGCCGTCCCGATCGTCTTCGACCAAAATCTCGATTTTTCTGACCCCCTTCACCAAAATCGCCTTGCGTCGTTTCATGGGGCCCCCCTCCCACTTTTTGAGAATTTTCCATGAATGGTTGTTTGTTATAAGCTAAACTGGTCAGAATTCATTATTAAGGGAAGCGCGTTTGCGCTTTCCCGGTGTAGTTATTGTTACCGCGGTCCATACTAAAAATTGTTTTCGTAGCATTCGAGGAGGGAGCAAATGCGCTTCTCTTATTATGTCGGAGTTTGACCAAATTTGAAAAAAAAGTGCCAAAAAAGGGTATTTTTTCGGCCATACTTTTTAGCGTAACTTTTGTGTTTGTGGACCGATTCCTCTAATATTTGCAGGCATTGTAATTTGAAGTTTTTTCTATCTTTTGGTGAAGATTTGAGCAAAATTGGTTGATTCCTTTTCGAGCACTGCTTTTTTGAAAAAATGCTCTCGAGGGAGGGGGGGCTGGCGAAAAAACAAAATGGTGGTTTTCGGCGTTTTTAAGGTACTTCTCGCGGTAACATAGTAACGTGTTATACATCAAAAGTTTGCAAAAATTCTGAATTTTCTATTGGTGCAGTCGGTTTTTGAATATTGTTTTTCGTTTTTGAGTTAAAAATTTTTTTAATTTTTGAAAATTGCCAGTAAAACCAACTAATGGTTTAAAGGTCCCCATGGATGGGACCTGTTACGTTTTGTTAAGCAAAGTGTGTAGTTTCATATTACGTGTGGTAGAATTGCATACTAATCCGGGATCAAAAGTTATGGCCGATTGAAGCACTAAAAATGGTCAAATTTTGGACACTTTTTTCGAAATTTTTTTACTTTTTGATTTTTGAAGCGGGGAAGAGGGTTGCGCGATCTGGGGAAGGTCTGGAGCTCTGGGACTTTTAGGTTTTGTTAAGGAATGATTGTAGTTTGAAACTAAGGGTCGTAGACGTTTTTTCGACTCCTGGATCAAAAGTTATGAAACATTGAAAAATAGTAAGAGTCGGTTTTTCTTGGTTATGAGACCCTGTGTTCAGGACATGATAAACTGGGTAAGAAGTTTTGCGATTTGGCTCAAAATTTGTGTCAGGATGTAAGGACACAATATAAACAAGATTTTAACATTTTTGGGCGAAAATTCGAAAAAAAATTTTTTTGGACTTTTTGCCGTATTTAGCTCATAACTGTAGTAAAAGTAAACGTACAAAGGTGGGGATTGCATATTATGAATGAGAAAAGGCTGTTCTTTCCAACGGTACACAGCAGGCTGCGATCAGAAAGCTCTAAAGATATTTATGTCAGATTTTGGACAAAATTGAAGAAAATGCAAAAATCGCTATTTTTTGGGCTATGCTTTTTAGCATAAGTTTTGTATTTCTGGACCGATTGCTCTAATATTTGGAGACATTGTAGATTGAAGTTTTCTCTATCTTTTGGTGAAGATTTGAGTGAAATTCGTTCATTCGTTTTGGAGTACTTATCAATTGAAAAAATGCTGTCGAGGGGAGCTGAGGAAGAAAGAAAATGGTAGTTTTCGGTGTTTTTGAGATAATTATCAGGGTTATATATAAAGGCGGTATTCACATACATGTACTAGGGGGGTTGGGGGGTTACCCCTGCTGGAAAGGCCAACCCCCCCTCACCCCCACCCCGGAGACAGGTTAAGGGACCCCCCCCCCCCGACCAAAAAATACAAGTACTAGTAGTGACTCCAGTATTAAACAAACTGGGTCAGAAATCACTAATTTTTAGCCTAAAATTCACTTGAAAAGCGAATGGAAGCCGAATTTGGCGTTTCCACTGCTGATATTTAAGAAAAATCGGTGTTTTTGGAAGCTCTTTTTGTCATTTTTTGCTTGTTTTTAGCTTTAAAACGCTATTTGGCTGGCAGCTTAAAATAGCGATTTTTGGCGTCCTTACTGAAAAAACGTGCTAAAAACGCATTTCTAGGCGTTTTGGAGCTTTTCGAAATTTGGGACCCCACACCTGGGCGAATTCCCCTCGACCACCCACCTGAGGAAAACCCCCCTCCCCCCTCCCCCCAGGTCGGCCCGGAGCTGTTACATGTATGGGTATACATCAAAGCTTTGCAGGCATTCCGAATTTTCTATTTGTGGAGTCTTTTTTTAGTTAAAAGGAAAACTATAAACAGGAGGATACAGTATTGGTTGACGAGATATTATAGCGATTGGAAACTACAGTATTAAGGGAAGCGCGTTTGCGCTTTTCAATGTGGTTATTGGGTAGCGCGGCCCATACTAAATTGTTTTGGTAGCATTCGGGGAAGGAGCAAAACGGTTCCCTCATTATGTCAGAGTTTGGACAACATTGAGAAAATGCCAAAGAGGGTATATTTTCGGCAATACTTTTTAGCATAACTTTTGTATCTGTATTTGTATCTAAAAATGGCCAAATTTTGGACATTTACTGTACTTCAATTTTGTTGAATTTTCAGTGGCAGGAAAGTGTAAATGATATTATTTTAGTGCACCAGCCAATAGAAAACGTCACC
Source organism: Sabatieria punctata (assembly GCA_030248155.1). Lineage (NCBI taxonomy): Eukaryota > Metazoa > Nematoda > Chromadorea > Araeolaimida > Comesomatidae > Sabatieria > Sabatieria punctata. Next base: position 9,052 of record JASANB010000025.1, on the reverse strand, counting down.
AGCACCTAAATTGGCCGATCCACAAGCTCAAGAAATAGGGCGATGAACGTGACATACATTTTTGCTCAAATGTTTCGACATTGCTGATGTTTCTAAGCGCATAGCAAGTAAATCGCTGGCTCAAATGTGTTCAGATGCACATTAATCGAAGCCTCTTGATCTGATCATCTCAACAATACCGCCCACGTCGCCGGTGCTTCCCCCCCCCCCCCCCCGGCCCCCCCCCCCCCCCTCGTTGTTGTGGTTTTCCCTCCCCGCCCCGCCACCACCCCCCACAGAAAAGTGCTGGCCGCCCCCCCCCCCCCCCCCCCCCCCCCCCAAACCCAGGCCACCAGCAAAAAAAAAAAAAAAAAACAAAGGCCCTCCCCCCCCCCCCCCCCCCCCCCCCCCCCCCCCCCCAACAAGCAAAAAAAAAATAAACCCAAAGCGGCCCCCCAACACCAACCCACAACCCCACCACGGCCTACCCCCCGCCGCCGGCCGGCGGGGGCCCCCCGCACCCCCCCCCCCCCCCGCCCCCCGCCCCCCTGGTGGCCGCCGCCCCCCAGCACCCCGAGAGGGGGGGGCGGGGAAAGAAGGGCGACCCCCGAGAGGAGGAAACCCCGGGGGGGGGGGGAAGGGCCCCCGCGTCTCCCCCCGCCCCGAAGGCCCCCCGCACATCGGATCGGATCGGACCGCCCACGTCTCAGTCTGATGCTTTACAACTGTTATCGGTCGAAATTCTGCAGACCTACTTTTAACCCTTCCGGTACCTGATCTGTTGGTGGCTGTTGTTCTAGCGGCTTGCCGTCAGCTAAGTCATCAACAACTTTTTATCACCACCGCACAGACAAATAAATAAGGTGGCAGATCATAGGCCGCCCGTTGCAGACCCTGCTACAGGCACGCACTGACTAGAGATAAGGCAGCAACTGGGCCATGCTGCATAGGTACGTAACTGGCAGCATAATTTACATGCGGCTGGGCGGCGGACTACCTACGTACATTGTATCACATCCATATCACATACGCTCTACGCCTAAATGTTAGGAGCTGCGGCTGGGTGTCCAGCTACGGACATACCAGTACCTTACATGTGTTTACTGCCGTTTTTGGTCCCTTAAGTGGTCGAAAATCGAAATTTCGAGCACGATTTCAGATGCAGCATGACCTGGCGAATCGATGCTGTAGGTGTGCTCAACTGCAACAACACTGAAGAGCTGCTCACTCTGCACACTTGAAGCAGGAGGGCAGAGCAGACATGGGCTAGGATTTGGGCTGAAGGGCGGTAAGTTTTCGAATCCTAAGGGGTACCGCCCGCTGATTAAAATCACGGTTTGTTGGCTTATTTGTCATTAAAATAACTTAAAGCTACCTTTTCTGCGATTCTCTACTTAGTTCATTTCAGATCGCTGATTGCATCAATGCTTGACTGATAAGCAGCGACAGTAGTTTGCTTTTTCAAATTTTCAGATGTTCTTGCATAACTATAAATATCCATATTGAATACCATCGAATTATGATATCGTAGAAACACTAATAAATGCATTCAGTAATCGATACATGGGCCAGAGAAAGGGGGGATAAGTCAGGAAAAGTCGCCAAAAGGTCGATAAGCTGCTGCAAACTCGTCTATTTTCCTAAAATTTCGCCCACATTCTCGGCAAGGGGGGTTGAACAAGTTACAGCATGTATTTACGTGCTATGCCATGCTTGGGTAAAATCTTTAAAATTGATTGGAAATTCAGTAGAAATGACATAGTCACCGAAAATTGAAGTCAGAAATTTCAAGAGTTCGTTATTAAGGGGCCGTCCATAAACGACGTCGTTCCAGAGGGGGGAGGGGGTCGGCTGAAACGCGACGATAGATTTTGCGTCAAAATTTTGGCTAGAACAAAGTTAGGCACACCACCCGGAAGCCCGTTGTCTCAGCTGCACAAAGCAGGAAACCGCATCGCGATAGCTTCTGAAATGTGTGAATGACAGCTGACTAAACAGCGGCCGCAAAAAGTGGCCTGGGTCATACATTGTATTTCGAGATTTGGCTTATTTGCCACCCCTGGGCATAATCGAGAGCTCTGCACTATGTCTGTTTGTGAAACAGGTCGCTCAGACCGTCCTGTTAGATTTACAGAGTGTTCTCCAATGTTGCCTATGTAAATGCAGGGATATCTCTGCAAAGTATCCCCTATCACAATAGTGGATATATGAATAAAGGTGTAGTTATTGGAGTCAGTATCCAAGATGTAAAGAACTGGATATCAACTTTTTAGCTCCAAAGCCCAACTAGCCAATAACTACACCCGCGCAAAGGCAATCGCCACGGCACTGCTGAATGCGTCTGAGTCGTGTGGATCTTGTGTTGCGCTTATGGCTTACTAACGCCAGTTGTTTTCTGTTCTATGGATCGATTCTAGGTCAAAATGCTATAGGATAAGGGTGCCGACCACCCCTAAAGCTGAGCTGGACTAGCAGTAGTCACGCCACATCAAACGGTTCTTTTTAGTTTTACACAGGCGTCATACGCTAGAATAAGCATGCAACATTCCAGTGGTTATAGCATTAAGACCAGAAAATCTCAATATCTAATATGTGAATAGCTCACACTCCCAATACCGAATACTTAATTAATAATGACAAATTGATGCTTAACTTGTACTGATTTTGGATTTTGGTTGATTGATGGAAAAACAGCTTTGTAAAGCTAATCGTAAGTTCAATTTCAAAGATTGTCAGTATTGCACATTAGAGCAAAACATACGTAAAATTTGTGCCCAAAGTTTCAAAAGACAGGTTAAGTAACCTTTTGTATACTGTCATCACAGCTCAGCTGCTGTTATGGTTTTGTGAGGTTTTGGGTATGAGCATGTCAATCTGTCCCCAGCTGATCAAAGTTACTTTGCAGTAAGCAGAAAAATCCACTGAAGCACGGATTTTCTTCTGGGCATTGGACGGACTTTGATTGTATGTATGCGTCAAACAAGAACTGTGAGATTTTTCTTGGCAAAGCACCTGCAGGCAATGCAGAAACAGTTTCGCTCTCAAACAGATGGGTTGCAGTGTGTTCAGGTTGCACAGCAGAAACTTGATAAACGTAGTGTAGTAGCATGACAAAATTGGTCAGCTGAGACAGCAGTAGACAAATAGAGCGATTCTAGGTGTTCCAAATTGCTATGTCCGATTTGTTGAGATCACATGATCATCTTTGACCCGTATTTATGACTTACTTTGTGGTGTTTGTGGCAGTGGTTGCTGTTTGTTGTAGAGAATAATTAAACAGTAGAAATAGAAGTTTGTGCAGTTTATGCTTATAGATTTTCTAGACCTGAAAGGGGCTGTGCATAATAAACGGGTGTTCAAAAGTTCAAAATTTGGATCCCCACCCCTCCCAACATTTTTTTACGTTTTCAGCATGACTGCCCTAAAAACTCCAAAGTTTTTCGGTGACCCGTCTGAATTAAACTTGATGCTGTCTCCATGAATGGAAAATGTACAATGTAAAATATATGTAGTATTGTATAAAAAAGTAAAAGCTAGTAAGTAGTCAAAGCTATGAAAAAGAAAATTTTTAAATTTTTAACAGTAAACTACCATTTTGGCAGTTAGAAAGATGAACTGGGTCGAGTTTTCCTTGTAATATAGTTGCAACAAAATCTTCTTAGGCACCTAAAATAACGTTGACGTTTTCGATGATACCAAACCCCACGCCTGCAACGTTTTTCTGACGTTCAACCGACTACCCCAGCCCCTCTCTAAACGTTGTAGTTTATGGACAGCTCCAAATAAAGATGCACCTTGTCATTTGTACAGGCTAGCTGAGCCTGAAGCATATGAGCGGAAATTGCGGAAACTCTGAGGGGCAGCGCTTGGGTCCTCTCTGAGATTTCAGGTTATCACCAACATTTGGCTCACTTCTAATCTGACTGGCTGATGAATTTTTCAGAAAATTTTTTCTTTTTTTAAATTATTCTTCTTAGTATACATTAAAAGCATACATGGGTAGGAAAAATCCGGAGGGGGGAATGAAGACGTTGGGGGGTCCAGAAAAAAGGCCAAGAACGCCTATTTGGCTTAAATAAGCGAAAATTTTCTCCCTCCGGGGGCGGGGGGGGGTGGGGGAGTGGGGCATGGCCGGCCGAGGGGGTGGTATTGGCTGGCGAGGGGAGGGGTATACCCCACACCCCCGGCCCATGTATGATTAAAAGAGGTCTTCCCCCACCCAAAATTGGCCTGGATTGGGCCCTCTGCGATCATCGCCCCCCACCAGCAAGAGCCAGGCCGGCTCTGCCCGTTTAGGATTTTCGGCACGCCTGGCCGGGATCAATTTTTGAGAGGAGTGCCCATGGATGCCACCTTATTCCATGGTGGGGGGCATATGGACCTAGAATCGATCCATAGAACAGAAAACAACTGGCGTTAGTAAGCCATAAGCGCAACACAAGATCCACACGACTCAGACGCATTCAGCAGTGCCGTGGCGATTGCCTTTGCGCGGGTGTAGTTATTGGCTAGTTGGGCTTTGGAGCTAAAAAGTTGATATCCAGTTCTTTACATCTTGGATACTGACTCCAATAACTACACCTTTATTCATATATCCACTATTGTGATAGGGGATACTTTGCAGAGATTGTTTTATTGCTCAGAAACGGTAAAGAGACGTCTTTGTTCTGCGTAGCTGCATTGTTAAACTTTTAGTAAATTAGAAACAAAGAGAAAACTCTGAACAGAAGAGCTCTTACATGGCATACAGTCGCAAAATATGCAGAATTTATCGCTTAAAAGCTAACTGTTTAGTTATTTAAACTATTTGGTATTATTTGGTATAAAAAATACCAAATACCTAGAAAATACCGAATAATACCAAATAATACCGGATACCATTTGCATCCCTAATTTGAAACCAAGTTACCAAACATTTTTTGTGAGGCACCCAAATGAACGGCACCCAAATGAACCGGCACCGAAATGAATCAGCACCGAAATGAACCGGCACCGAAATGATCTGGCACCGAAACGTCGGCACCGAAATGAACGGCACCGAAATGACCGTCTCCCATGGGTAACCCCTAATACACGTATGGACCGACTCAAATTGTGCTGGAAAACTAGATTCCAAAGAAAGTCAGATGCCACGCCGAATACATCGCGTCCCTAAATCCTGTCGGGATACAAAACAGTGGTGCAGCGGCTGCCTTGTTGGCACATAACTATCGTTGTACCTGGTGGAGTTGTTGTAGTAGTAAACGTTGCCTTCGTTGTCCCTCGCCCAGCTCCAGTCGGGTGGCAGATTGGTGCAGGGCTCCTTCGACAAGCACACGCTAGTGGTCTCTGCGTCGGCGGTGGTGTCTTCTTTCTCCGGCGAGTCGGGTTCGGCGTCAGAGACGTCCATGTCAACTTCGTCTGTATTTTTGTCCGAGCGCTTCCTCTCTTCCGATATTTTTTTTAGCAAATCGATTTGCTACAAAACCACCGTCCAGCGCTGCACCGCCAATGACCGATACACGGCAAAATAGAACGCACAAACCTTTTGCAGCAGTGCGATTTGGTCGTCCGGCGACAAATCACCAGTTCCAGTGGGTTGCAGTTTCAGCTCTCTGATCAGACCCTTCACTCCATCATACTCAAAATAAGGCGACTGACTCCAGTCACCCATCTGTACGGCTGCCAACTAAAAACAAAAAACCACCTGCCAACACTGCGTTTTACCGATGGCGTTGCGCTAGTGCAGTTAAACCCGAACGAAACAATTTTTAAATAACAATATTGTTTGGCACCACTACCAGGTCAAATGATTTGGTTAGTATTTTGTAGAGTGCGAACAATACCTAAAAAACCCAATACCCCAATACCCAATACCAATACCCGAGACCCCCAATACCCAATACTTGCGTTGCTGGGCCAAAAATTGCAATTTCACTGGACAGACATTCCAGTTGCGTACACAAGATTTTTTGCACTGCAATTAAAATTTTTAAGAGCCCTGGTTGGGCCGCTGCCCAAGCAGGGCGAGAAAATTTTGAAAAATTAGCTTTTCGGAAAGCATTTAGAAGTCATTTTGGACGTAAATTTTGCAGAATTAACAGTTTTGGGGGGTACTTATATTTCGTAATTCAGTCGTGTTTCTTCTGGCGAGTTTTTCCTAATGGCCGGAAATTGTGTGCACCACCGCAATAGCCATTGGTATGGTACTGGAAGCATTATGGTGACATTAGAAATGTTACCATTTATATTTTAGATTTTCGGGGCAGGGGGCTCCGAAAAATCGGGATTTTGGAACGACGTCGTTTATGGACGGCTCCTTAACGCGAAAACAGCTTCCTAAACCGAATCATCGATTAACTTTTTCGATTTTTTCATATCAAATTTTCAGGTCAACATCGATTTTTCCATATTTTTACCTGTCCCAATTAGTATTGGGTATTGGGGGGTAAAAAACCCAATACCCAATACCCAATACCTGGAAAACACCCCAATACACCCAATACCCAATACCAGTTCGCACTCTAGTATTTTGACCACTGCTCTGCATTAAGCCAGGGAAGACAGCTCCGGGAACCGTACCGTATAGTGCTGTTTATAGTACCCGGGTGCTATATATGGCACTTAGGGTTTTGCGGAAATAAAAGTGAATCCATTTATAGTACCCGGGTGCTATATATGGCACTTAGGGTTTTGCGGAAATAAAAGTGAATCCATTTATAGTACCCGGGTACTATATATGGCACTCTACAAATCTGCTCTATAAGCAACTAACAATAGTATGTGAAATTTCTTGCTAAAAGTACGGTCTACTTGTCAAAAATAGGTTCTTTACTTACATCAGAACCTCTATGATTGCATTATCTACTGTTTTTGTTCGCACAAACAATGTTTACCACCAAAAATCCTATAATGTTCGGTCATTTTGTATTTATAACTGCTCACTCTAGAATAAAAATCTGTCTCCTCCATTTATAGCACCCCGGGTACTATAAATAGGTGGTACTATAAACAGCACTAAACGGTATAGACCCACCGGAAAATATTGAAAATTTTGGCAACAATTCGCGAGTTACTAGAATAGACGAAAAAGTTGCTGGCATACGGAAAAAAATTGGGTTCGGTGCAGAATTTTCAATTGGGGATATTCTGTGATCATTTTCGACTGGGAGGCGAAATTTCTGTGGCTTAAAAATGTATCTCGGGGTTTCGTAACAGCCACTAGCGAAGCGACGAGAGGTTTTAATTTTGTGCCACTATGTGCATGCAGACGAAGGAAAGGGATATCCTCGGTTCGTCGATGTTCTGTTCGTCGACCCCCATTCGTCGACGCTCGGTTGAACGACTGCTCGTTTGGTCGATTGCTCCGTTTGTCGATGCTCGATTCGTCGAATTTATAGCTAATTCACTTGGTAATTGACCGACCAGGTGAGCTAATTATCCGGCATAGCGCAGGTCACTTAGGCTCATTGACCAAACTAAAAGTGACTGGAGGCGCCCGCCCGCCCGCTATTGTTGATTCACTCAGATTCACGCTTCTTTGAGGCTGTTTTATGGTTGTGCAGCAAAGAAACGCGACCAACCGAAATTAATAGTGTAAGGTTGAAAAGCAGCGGGTGCAGACGTGTCTACGGAAGAATACGGTATGCCTGTAGCCAATGTAACCAACCATCACGGACGAACGCTTGTCTGTTGCGTTTCGTTAGCACACCCTCCACATTATATCCCTCCCGCGGGCGATTAAGGAAAGACCACAGTTCATGGCCGTTTTAGCTTTTATGGCCAGCCGTTTTAGCCTCCATCCAGTCATTTTCGGTTTGGCCAACGAGTTTAAGTGCGCCCTGCCAGACAATTTGGGGGGCGTGGCCGACCAATTACTGAGCCAAGTGAATTAGTTTTAAATTCGACGACCGGAGCAGTCGACCAATCGAGCGTTGACGAACCGTTGTCGACGAACCGAACCCAATCCGAAGGAAAGATAGAGCGTCACCTGCAGCTCTGTGATCAAGCCACATTGCCAATGACTACTACACTTGGACAAAGGACAGCTTTTGCGACGGTTCAAGCGGATCTCTGGCAGAAGCGCAGACTCAGAAGCGGAATAAAAGAAAAGAAGACGTGTGCAAATAGAATAGGACGGAAGAAGCACAGCCAAACCAAACCAATTGTCAGTCAGTCAGTCAGACAGACAGCAGACGGTACCTGCTCTTGAGTGGCCGGGTAGACGAGAGTACCGGATGTTTGCTCCTGCCACCAGTACTTGTGGGAGTTGGGGTCGTGCACCAGAATTGCCGGTCTGGCCCCGTTGGCCTGCATGGCATAGAGCACTTCCTGCCCCGGAACCGGAACCGGTCCCCCTGCTACTGGCAGAGGCATCTGACCGCTGGCAGAAACAGTCGGGTCCTGCTCCTCCTCCATCTCTGCTTCCTCGTACGAAGCTTCGAACTCGGCCTGTCGCATCCGCAACTCATTGTCTTCGGTCTCCGCCACGAAATTCCGTCTCCGCTCTTCAATGCGTTCGCTGACGCTGAAAGCTCGTCACATGTTTCTGGTCGTTCTACTAAACTACACTAGACCTAAACAACTTCGCCTCCTACGTATGTAGCTATAGATATTTAAGATGCATTTTGCGAGAAAATCAGTTTAGGTGCCGAAGAGAGCCGGCAAGTAGGGCCATCTCACAAATCCGGCTGACATTGAAACATACATGTAACAGGGGGGGTCTGGGGGGGGTCTGCCCCCCACCCGAAATAGGTCAGACCCCCCCCCCCCCGAGACGATTTCACCGACCCCCCCCCTCCGATTTTTCTGGCAAGTAAATTTTCGAGCAAATTTTTGCAATTTTTTACAATTTCATACACAAAAATTGCCAAAATTGCCTGCAAAACAGCACTTTTTAGCTGTATTTCAGCCCAAATTAGCGATTTTTGGCAATTTTTAGCCAAAAAATTGCGATCTTTTCGATTTTTGAGCGTTTTTTAGTGCCCTCCCCCTTCCCCCAAAATTTTGGCTCAGACCCCCCCCCGGCCGGCGCCAGACCCCCCCCCCCCCCAACCCCCCTCCCCCCATCGGCGGATGACCTGTTACATGTATG
>JASANB010000024.1:0-20385 GCA_030248155.1 Sabatieria punctata | reverse complement strand
TACAAAATTTTAGCCAAATCGGAGACATAAAGTTGAGATTTGTCCGGAGGTTAAGGAGCAAAAGTCGATTCCTAGAAAAACCGGCTCTTAAATTTTACCCTAAAGGATGATCCTAACTCTGAACCTGCACCCAGCTAAGCCTGAACCTAAGCATCAGCTTGAAACTGAGCCCTAAAGTTAGGGTGGATGGGGGGAATGGCCCGCGTACCGAGGTGTCCAAATGTGCCTCGAAATTTGCAAACAAAATTTCGGGATATTTAAACTACGGTTCCTTGGGGGTTCCGAATCCACAAACCGTTGTTTCCGTACCAGGCTGGGGGGTCCGAATTCAGTGGGGGTCCGGGGGTCTGGGGCTCCGAATCCATATTACCCGCAACTCCGACTGTGGTAGGGAGATCACTACTTGCGCCGATTAGTGTTTTGAGTGTGTACATTTTTGGCCATTTTTTTGTTTAAAGGGGGCCACCGTCCTTGGGCTTGGACGACTATTGTCATGTTTATGCTTAATCGATAGCTAATCGTCATATCTACCCAAATCCCCGTGGGGAGACATATCTGTCGGCGGACTCAAATGCTACGATTCTTTTAGTTAGGGATGTTGAAATCGAGCGTTTTCATTCTTTTTATTTTTTTTTAATTTGTTATTCAAGGATCTCGGAAAGTAAATGCGCCGAAATATGCATCTAAGGTAGGTCTACTCACATAGTAAAATTGATAGCTATCTTTCAAAAGATGACTGAGAAAACTTCTTTTTTCTATTTTTTCATAGTGATGATTTTCGTTCAAAAGGGGCCACCGTCCTTGGGCTTGGACGAATATTGTTATGTTTATGCTTAATCGATAGCTAATCGTCATGCCTACCCAAATCCCCGTGGGGAGACATATCTGTCGGCGGACTCGAATGCTACGATTGTTTTAGTAAGTGGGGGTTGCGGGGGAAATCGGCCGATAATCGATGAAGTAAGGTGATATGATGAGCGCGTAATCTGAGATAGCATGCAGTAATTGGTTGTGGATGTAATATAATGTACCAATAATGTACAAGTCAATAGTAGTTGTTTGATACCGGATGTGGTCATATTTGTTAAAGATTTACAATTTGGGTGCGCACGTTTTACAGTGCATTACGGCATTTCACACTAATTGGCGCAACTCCGACTGTGGCCGTTTATCGGATTTGACGATTCCCGGCCCATTCCCCCCCCCACCCGGCGCTGCCGCGGCGGGTTACTGTAATATTGTTGCATGTGAAACAACACAAAGCGCGCGAAGTTTAAACGACTTCACAGAGAAGTGGTAGTAAAAGCACTAAAACAGAACAGCTTAAATCTCCAAGTAGTTGCAATTTTTATAAATACCGATACCCGGTATGCCAATTATTTTCAGAATACCTGCCTGTAAGTGCAAACATCCCTCCCCTTTGCTGTCATCAGGTGCGGTGCAACGGCAGCTCCAGTTCGGTTCCCATTTACGTATTTACCGTCACCGACTTTTGGAGGCCTGGGTTGGGTCTGGGCCTGACAATTTTCCGAATATAAAAGTACCCCTAAAGACGCATCAGTACAGGGCAAGCTCCTGAGGGCCTGTTTTCCAAATAGAAAAATACCCCTAGAGGGACGCATTAGTATAAGCACGCTCTGGAGGGCCAGTTTTCCAAACATAAAAGTCCCCCTAGGGGACGCATCGGTTTAGGAACGCTCCGGAGGGCCTGTTTTAAAAACATAAAAGTCCCCCTAGGGGACGCATCGGTATAGGAACGCTCCAGAGGCCCTGTTTTAAAAACATAAAATACCACTAGGGGACGCATCGGTATAGGAACGCTCCAGAGGCCCTGTTTTAAAAACATAAAAATACCCCTAGATGGACCCATCAGTATAGGCACGCTCCGGAGAGCCTGTTTTAGAAACATAAAAGAACTCCTAGAGACGCATTTTCCAAATATAAAATCATTTCTGACCTCTCAAAAACCTCAGCGGAGGGGAAGAAAAATATATTTTCACACCAAACATAGAGCAGATAGCGCATACCGTAATCCGGCCGCGGCAGCGCCGGGTGGGGGGGAATGGGCCTCCTCCCGGATTTGACCACACGCCGAAACGCATAATCTGGGGTAGAACTTGATATAGCATGCAGTAATTAGATTTTGATGTGCAAAATAATAATCAGGAGATCGTCAGCAGTAGGGATGCAACCGAAGTTCGGTATTATTCGGTATGAACCGAATAATTCGGTTACTAGTGCTATTCGAATTCGGTATTCGAATTCGGTATTTTTCAATCAAACCGAATAATACCGAATAATACCGAATATTGTAAAACCGTTAAAATTACACTGTTTTGCTTAAATTTGCACAGAAATCACCAAGATATTTCTCTATTGCATCTCTCTGTTCATTTACTATGCTAAAATTTTGGCAAACAACAACTATTCATGCGAGAAGTTAACGAACTTCAAGGTTTGACTTAATAATAAACAACCACATTTCGGCCTTTTCAGTTCCCAGTAGACTACGTTGTCAGCCTTCCACTTTTTACCTAAGCGTTTGTATTACGTACCAATTATGTATAATTGGTCCCACCTATCTTGTCAAACGATCATCCAATAGTTGTACGCCTAAGATGCCAGCTCCGGTGCTTACAGTAGACTGGATTGGATACTCCCTTACTTCAACTTTCTGTATGTGTCTGCGATTTGCGCGTAAATATACTCCTGTTATCCGCCACATGACGGATAATTGAGAAGGCCCATTCGCCCAACCCGCTGTCAAACCCAACTTTTAGCTTCGGTTTTAGGCTTGCGTTTAGGGTTAGGTTTAGGCTTAGGGGCAAGTTTTTTTATGAAATTATGAGGGTAGGGTATACATTTAATGGAAAGTGTCTTTGTGCTGTGACTTCACATAATTAATCAGAGCACTTGTGGCCTGATTCGCGCCTCTTGAAATTGTTTGCTTAATCTTGCATTTGTCCTTGTTGTTTTAGTTACAGGCATGTAGGTAGAACGACCAAATAGGGCTTGTTTTAGTTACAGGCATGGTTAAATCTATAACATTCAAACAATACGTCACTCTACAGCATTTTTAGCATTAAAAAGTTTAGCAAAAACAAGCAATATTAGTTGGACAGTAAATTTTTTGCATTCTGCGCCGGCAAATCATCAATATTCGGTATTATTCGGTTCCGAAAATCCGCTTCGGTATTCGGTATTTTTGTATTCGGTTGCATCCCTAGCCAGCAGTCGTTTGATACCACATTCAGTCGTCTGTGTTCAAAATTTGAAATTCGAGTGATCTCCCCAACTGTGGCCGTTTACCGGATTTGACCACACGCGAAAACGCATAATCTGGGGGTAGAACTTGATATAGCATGCAGCAGACATGGGCAAAGGGGGGGGGGCTGAGGGGGGGTTGGCCCCCCTCAGGCTCTGACCTACCCCCCTCAGCCGGCCGCTACCCCCCCTCAGGAATTTTTTGGAAGAATTTTGTATAGAAAATTATGATAAAAATATGCCTGGATTAGGTGCAAATGAGCTCAGAATAGCTTATTTTAGCTTATTTTAATGAAAAATAAGCAACAAAACCTTGATTTTAGCCAAAAATCGGACTTTTTGGCTTACCACCCCCTCAGCCCCCCCTCAGGCGCTCCTACCCCCCCTCAGCCCCCCCTCAGGAATTGAAAATTCTACCCCCCCTCAGCCGAAATGCTAGCCCATGTCTGGCATGCAGTAATTAGATTTTGATGTGTAAAATAATAATCAGGAGATCGTTAGCAGTCGTTTGATACCACATTCAGTCGTCTGTGTTCAAAATTTGAAATTCGAGTGATCTCCCCACTTATGGAGGCGATTTGTGCCCGCCCGGAACAAACCGAATTGCCATTTATTATTATTAATTTTATTTTATTAGTACGTAGATTAATAGTTGTACAATTATCAGAATAGTGTCAATTAAAGGAGGGCGCGTGTGTAGAGGGATGGCGTCGGCTCCGAGCAGTCTGGAGCGAGGCAGTTGTCAGTCGAAGATGACGTATCTGAGCGAGAAGCACCCGCGCTTCGCACTGGAGAGCATGAACGACCTCCGGAAACGCGGCCAACTCTGCGACGTGGTTCTGCTGGTCAGCGGCAAAAAGTTCTTCGCACACCGGCTCGTCCTCTCCGCCTGCTCGCGCTACTTTCGCGCCATGTTTACCTCTGAAATGGCCGAATCTCGGCAAGGTAGCTACCACCAGTTAATTTCAATTTATTATTATTGTCATCATATTTATTATTATCAACTGTTGGCAGCTAGATTATATATGAATGTCGGAAGTGGGTGACGCCGTATGAATGAATAGGGCTTACAGAGAACAGATCCAATATTCTAGACGAGATAAGCATCCAGGACGTAGAAGAGAGAGCGCTGGAGGTGTTGTTGGAGTTCTGTTATACTGCGCGCATCAGTATAGAGGAGCAGAACGTGCAGACTATTCTGCCGGCCGCCTGCCTACTGCAGATGCAGGAGATCCAAGACATTTGCTGCGAGTTTCTCAAGAAACAACTCGACCCTACCAATTGTCTCGGTATCAGAGCCTTCGCCGACACGCACGCCTGCAGAGATCTGCTCAGAATCGCTGACAAGTTTACGCAGCACAATTTTCAAGAGGTCTGTCTGCCTGTCTTGCCTTCCTTTCTTTATAGCTTGCGCATAGGCAGTTAGGCAGACGGCTGCATTAAGGAAACAATTGCGGACGAATCTATCTGAACTTCCAGGTCCAACCAGACAGTCTTCGCCTAGAGAGGGGGTTCAAAACTTCAAAAAGCTCGAACTCGAAAAATAACTAGCCTGTTTTATGCAATAAGGCGGAAAATCGCCGTTTTAAACTGCCAAATAGCGTTCTAGAGCTAAAAACAAGCAAAAATGACAGAAAAGACTTTTAAAAACCTATTTGTCTCAAATATCAGCAGTGGCAACGCAAAAGTCGATTACCACTGGTTTTTAATGCGGGTTTAGTGATATCTTGGCCAGTTTGTTAGTGCTGAAGCCGCTTCTAGTTGTATTTTGGAGGTCGAGGGTCCCTAAAATGTGTTGGGGGTGAGAGGGTTTGGCCGTTCTAGCTGTGGGTTACTCCCTAACTAGTGGCGTATCCAGGATTTCGTGAAGGGGTGTTGCAAAATTTTGAAGTTGCCTGGTTTGGCCAGGATGAGAAAATTTCGAAAAATTAGCTTTCAAAAACCTCTTTAAGACGAATTCTGGGTATAAAATAGACAGGTGTAAGTCATTATTCATTAGCTTTATACATGGGCCGGGGGTAAGGAGGGTTTAGCCCCATCGCCACCCCCGTCCGGCCATACCCCCCTCACGGAGAGAGAAAATTTTCGCATGTTTAAGCCGAAGTAGGCGTTTTTTTTTTTACTTTTTTCGGGACCCCCCGCCCCCGAGGTATCCAGACCCCCTCCATATTTTTCCGGCCCATGTATATGATTAAGTTCTCATATTTTGCATATTTTCCTCCCTTACTGCTTGCACCGCAAAGTGGGGCCGTGGACCGGACTCACCCTACACACCCTGGGTAGGGTAAGCTGCCACCCCTAACCCCTGGTACATGTATGCTGACCCCAAATACTTGGTCGTCTCGTAAAGGTGGTTACCGTTTCAAAACTCTGACTGTCTGGCCGCCTGACTGGCTGTGAGAAATAGCCGAGTTCTGAACTTACATCTTACATGGGCCGGAAAAATCCGGAGGGAGTATGTGGTTTTTCGTCGGGGGGCTTTTGAGTATATAAACTTGCTTTCCCAAAAAAAGGTGCCAAAATTTTGGAGGAGGGTATGGCCGGTCGAGGGGTATATGGACCATCGAGGAGGGTTTTGACCCGAAATTTCTGTTTTATTTTTTTTTTTCAAAAAAGGTGGCCAAATTTTTCGGAAGGTACCGGCGAGGGGAGTATGTCCAGACGATGGGGGTACCCCGGCCCATGTATGGTTGTGAAGCTTTGATTCAGGTAGTGGAGAGCGAAGAATTTCTGCTGTTGCCGATGCCTCAGCTGATCGACATAATCTCCAACGACGAATTGAACGTGCGATCCGAGGAGCAGGTCTACAAGGCGGTGATGTCCTGGGTGCGGCACAACCTTCAGGAACGCCGGCCGCTGCTTCCCAAGGTCGGTTCGTTTCTGTTCCTTTCCTGACTGCCAATAACGCTTGTAGGTTCTGCAACACGTGCGTATGTGTCTGTGCAATCCTAAATTTCTGGTGGGCACTATTGGATCTGACCCTCTTATTAAAAGCGACGGCGACTGTAGAGAGTTACTGGATGAGGCCAAGAATTACCTGCTTCTGCCGCAGGAGAGACCGCTGATGCAGGGACCCCGCACGCGACCGCGCAAACCCGTCAGATATGGCCAAGTGCTTTATGCTGGTCAGTCTTGCCTTTTCTCCAGCAACGACACCGGTAGAAAGATTCGATTTTTCCGTTCAGCTCAGCTGAACGGAACAATTCGAACAACCATTGCGAGCCAACAAGCTGACGTTTTTCCCTGCAAATTTGTCAGCCACTACAGTTTCTGCAAAGGAAACTCTTGACCAATTTACAAAATAAACGGCCAAGAATTAGGCTCACAGAAGCGTTTCAAAATTTTCCACTAAGGTGAGGTGAACGAAAAAGTTTTTGCTCCGAAAATTAAAACTCATCTTTCTTGTGTTTGTGGTCTCCGTGAAAAAGGTTGGTGTGGTTTGGAACGGGCTGACCCCTACAAGTAACAGGTCATCCGTCGAAGGAAGCACCTTCCCTTCTTTTAGTCTGGTCGGACGTAGCCATTTCTAATGGAGTTGTAACAAAATTTTTTTGAGATCTAATTAAAGGTTTTTCATTTCGGATAGTTATTTTTCAAAAAAATTTGAAAGCATGAAAATTAGCTTGTAGGTAGGAGATGGAAGGATGTATCGGAAGCAACTTTAAATGCAAAATCTGATACTTTGCTTCAAACACAGTGTTACTGCTAAATAGTGGATGTTCTACCGGCAGCGGGTTCTGTTTTAGTGGGCGGCTGGTGTAGCGGAGATGCGATAGCCAGTGTGGAGCGAATGGACCCTCGCACGGGCGAGTGGAAGTGCGTGGCTCCGATGTGCAAGCGCCGCTGCGGAGTGGGCGTTTCGGTGCTCAACGACCTCCTCTACGCTGTCGGCGGCCACGACGGTCAATGCTACTTGAACAGCATCGAACGGTTAGTTGTCTGCTCTGCACAAAAATTCTTATACTAAGGCTGTCCCACCAACAATCGCTAAAACATTAGAAGCGCTTACCGCTGTTCTTGTCGCGTCTTGGCCACGGATAGTTTACGCTACCCCGTGTGTCACGGCGGCCCCGGCATCCGTGAGAGCGGTTGTTTGTGGGTTCGAAACCAGTCGAAGCGACTGGAAGTAGTCGACGTAAAGCCCAACCCAGACCGCCGAAAGCCGGTGATGGCCAGTAGGTAAATGGGAACCGAACCGGCGCTGCCGTTGCACCCAATGGCTGCAAAGGGGAGGGTTGTTTGTTGGTAGGGCTACCCCATTGAAGGGCTCTGAAAAGAGCGAGGGGTGTCCTGAGCTGTCCGAAAGGACAGTGGAACTCATAAATAAACAAACAAACAAGCTGTTGTTCCGCTTGACCGATTCACTTCAGCCAGCGTTCATCTAAGCGTGCCATTTTGCGTACCCAAAGCAGATCCCTGCCACGAAATTTGCATCATCTAATCCAGGTTTTCACGCTGATTATAAAAATGATAGCATTTTTATTTCACTCCTGAGCGGCATATTTTCTCCTGGTGGCTTGGCATTCACATTGTAAGTGGTTTATTAAAGCAATGCATCAAAATTAGGGATGCAAATGGTATCCGGTATTATTTGGTATTTTCAAGCATACATGGGCCGGGGGGTCTGGGGGTTTGCCCACCCCCAACTTGGGCTCGACCCTCCCCCAACGACCCCACCCACCCACCTGAAGCCAACTTTTGTTCCTGACCCCACCCACCAAAATCGCCGCGACCCCCCCAAACCGGCAGGCCCACCCCCAAATTTTCCGATTTTGACTATCCGCAACCATACATGGGCCGGGGGGGTCTGGGAGGTTTGCCCACCCCCCAACTTGGGCTCTACCCCCCCCCAAACGACCCCACCCACTCACCTGAAGCCGACTTTTGTTCCTGACCCCACCCACCAAAATCGCCGCGACCCCCCCAAACCGGCAGGCCCACCCCCAAATTTTCGGATTTTGACTACCCCCAACCCATTTTTCCGGCCCATGTATGTTTTCAAGGTATTTGGTATTATATGGTATTTGGTATTTTTTATACCAAATAATACCAAATAGTTTAAAGAACTAAATAATTGGCTTTTAAACGATAAATTGTGCATATTTTGCGACTGTATACCATGTGAGACTGTTCTGTTCAGAGTTTTCTAATTTACTAAAAGTTTAAGAATGCAGATAAGCAGAAGAAAACGTCGCTTTACCGTTTCTGAGCGACAAAAGAACTAAGAATTCTGATCAGTTTAGCTTATAACAACCATTCATGGAAAATTCTTAATAAGTGCAGTGCAGGTTGGTCTTAATGAACATAACTACATGTACTCCGCTTTGCGGCAGTCCATATACGACGTCGTTCCACATCGGGGAGGGGGTCGGCTGAAATGCGACGATAGACGACACGCCAGGAGGGGAAGGAGTTAGCGCTTTTTTTCGGAATCTTTTAGGGAACTTCGATTGTATTATTTTCAATTTGATTACATTCTGGCAAAGGTTTTTTACATCCAGAAGAGCTTCCCAGAGATTGTAGGGATTTATTCTATTGAATGCGCAGTATGGTAACAATATAACATGACAGTACTGTATGTAACCTCCACGCCACGCCCAAGAGAAATAAGTCACTGTATGTAATGCACTTTTATTGGAGGGGTAAGCCGAAAACGACATCGCATTAGGCGGAGCGGGTCCCGATGAAGAAACGACGCAATGCGATTTTGGGTTAGGGGGTCCGAAAAATGGGGATTTTGGAACGACATCGTTTATGGACGGGCCCTTTATCGAGACCGAGCCTAGACCGCAAACATCACAACGTGCTTGCCCATTTTCGGAGTCAGTGAAAAACCACCAAATTCTACTCGTTTTCTTTCTCGGCATGATTAGATTTATTTTAGGTGCAACAAAAACTCTTCCACTGAGGCAAAACTTATATATTTTTGCTGAAAAAGCAAAAAAGTATTACTTTGCGCTCATTCCAAACAACTAGCGAAATGTTTTTCAACTATTTAATTATTTGGTATTATTTGGTATAGAAAATACCATCTGGTATTTGGTATTTTTTATACCATTTGCATCCCTAATCAAAATGCTACCTATTAGGTGCATTTTGCTTCACTTATTCAGAATATGATCTTTTGGAGCGAAGGACAACTCAACTGAACTCAGTTTGCGATGTCCTACCCAGCGGCTGCTCTACAGTAGTGTCGGGGGGACGATAAACTTTTAAAGCCGTTAGTTCTGGAGCTCTGAAGTTTCATCAACACGCACACTTATGAGAGCCACAACCTTAAAATAGGTAGTCTATGTTTCGGCACTTCTGAACGGAATCTACCATCAATAAATTGTGTTTCTGGGCTTAGTTTCACTGTATGCGCTCCCGATTTTGAGATACAATTTTACCATAGTGTAATAAATATAATAGTCCTCAAAATCGAGAGTTTTATTGAGTAAAATTAAGGTGATTTCTGAAATCAGCAGGCCAGAATAGGCCAGGAACTTCATTTATTGATGGTATATTTCTTTCAGAAGTACTAGAGCACAGACCATCTATTTCAAGACTAGGTTGGAAATTGGGTCATTTTCGATCGAATGTTTCGACTTGATGCCACTCTGGCTTAAGTGGTTGTAGATCATACATGTAACAGCTCCGGGCCGACCTGGGGGTAGGGGGTTTTCCCAGGTGGGTGGTCGAGGGGTTTCGCCCAGAGTGGGGTCCCAAATTTCAAAAAGCTCCAAAACGCCTGGAAATGCGTTTTTAGCACGTTTTTTTCAGTAATGACGCTAAAAATCACTTTTAAGCTGCCAAATAGCGTTTTAGCAACAAGCTAAAAATGACAAAAAGGGCTTCCAGAAACACCGATTAACGCCAAATTCGGTTCCCAAAAGGCTTTTCAAGCGAATTTTAGGCTAAAAATTAGTGATTTCTGAGCCAGTTTGTTAGTACTGGAGCCATTACTAGTACTTATATTTTTGGGTCGGGGTCCTTAACCTGTCTCGGGGGTGAGAGGGGTTGCCCTTTCCAGGTAGGGGTAACCCCAAACCCCTAGTACATGTATGTCGTAGATCAATATGGCATATACGGTTGGATTGTCCATCACGTTCTACGTCCAGCCCGTTACTGAGCGTCGCTCTAACTTCAGGGAAGCCAGAACTGTGCATGGTTAAGAAAGCGCAAAATTGTGTTGCAAAACTAAAAACATGAATAAAACTCAAAAACGGGGTCGATGCCAAAAAAGTGAAACCACTAATGTGTATAGGACGACGAGTTCTATCTGCCCTAGATGTGTGGCCAAGATTTGCTGAGGTCGTCAAAGAATAATTTTCACTTTTTAAATTACACCCTAAAATCAACGGTCTGAACACGCGGCCAGAAACAATCAGCCTCAAATTTTGCGCGTACACTGGCTGGTAATTTATGCTCGGCAATTGCAGAACCAGTTGAAAATGTCGAAAATCACGTTTTTGGCCATAAATACCGTAAGCTGTATTGGAGATAAAAAATACCGCAGTGGTAGTGTTTTCTACTAAAGACCTAAAATCATCACACAAAAAGTATAGCTCAAAATTTCATGTTCCGCCCTTATTACAGTCAGGCACTTAACGCCATTTATGGTACCGACGCAATATATGGTGCCGGTACCATAAATGTCACGATACCATGATCGGCGCTATATGCCTGACTGTATTGGAGGTTCTTAAAAATATGGCTACTAACAGTTGTGTGGTTGCAGGTACGACCCGCACACAGACCAGTGGTCAGGGGATGTGGCACCGACCAGCACCTGTCGGACGAGTGTCGGGGTGGCGGTCTTAGACGGCGCCTTGTACGCCGTCGGAGGGCAGGACGGCGTTTCTTGTTTGAACGTGGTGGAGAAGTGAGTCAATACTTTCTCTTACAAATCAGAATCGTCAGTCGATTTCGCTTAATTTTTTTTCTCCAGAATTTTGGCCAAGTTCCCCGTGTCGGCCATAGCTTTGGACGGAATTTTAAGTGTATGACTAGTGGTTGAAGTGGCTAATTTTGAGAGTATTTTGCTAAAATTGAGAGATGAAGACAAAAGTTTCAGCACCAATCTGTATACATAGCTAACCAACAAACGCCAGAACAAGTAGAGGCCAACTCTAATAAGTTTTTTTGCTGCCTCTTCTCAGCGTTTGTGTAGTCGGGCTGGTGCAAAATAGAGCAGTAGTTTAGTCTGAAAATCAGTGTTCAGATACGATCCCAACAGCAACCGATGGACCAAGATGGCTCCGATGACCACGCGTCGGCTGGGCGTGAGTGTGGCCGTGTTGCAAGGCTGTCTGTACGCAGTGGGCGGCTCTGATGGCGCCTCTCCCTTGAACAGCGTCGAGCGCTACGACCCCAGAATGAACAAATGGCATCCGGTGGCGCCCATGTACACCAGACGAAAGCATCTCGGCTGTGCGGTGAGTTGGTAGCATTTCTGAGACAAACAATCCTTACATGTCTTCTTTCTGCTGTCCAGTACACTTTCACTCTCGAAAACGGCTGAAGTTAGGCTCCAGGCGGTTTTCGCGTAGGTAGGGGGCTTCAATATTTCAAAAACATGCATGTAACAGGGGGTCTGGGGGGTCCGCCCCCACCCGACTTAGGCCAGACCCCCCCCCCCCCCCCGAGACGATTTCGCCGCCCCCCTCCCGCCTCCGATTTTTCTGACAAGTAAGTTTTTGAGCAAATTTTTGCAATTTTTTTCGATTTCTGACACAAAAATTGGCAAAATCGCCTGCAAAACAGCACTTTTAGCTGTATTTCAGCCCAAATTAGCGATTTTTGGCGATTTTTTAGCCAAAAAATTGCGATTTTTTCGTTTTTTGACCGTTTTTTAGTGCCCAACCCCCTTCACAAATTTTTGTATCAGACCCGGCGCCGGCGCCAGACCCCCCAACCCCCCTCCCCCCGTCGGCGGATGACCTGTTACATGTATGTTCAAAACGCCTGGAAATGCGTTTTTAGCACCGGTTTTTGGCAACGAGGCTAAAATCACTACTGTAAGCTGCGAAATAGCGTAAGCTTTTTTTTAACTATCGACTATTTCCGGACAAATCTCAACCTTTTGAATAAAAAGTTTGTATTTTTGGTATAATTTGACATAGAAAAACAGTTTAGCACCTTCCCGGTCATTTTTGTAAAGCTCAATTTTTCGACCCAACCTCAGCTTTTGAGTCATAGCTTACGTAGGAACAAATGAACGTGGAAATGTGCGCGTTGGATATTTAGAATCAGGCGAACACTCTCTTTCAAACGGTACCATATCGAAGAATTTTTTGTTCGCAATCCATTCAATAGGGTATGGTTTGAAAGAAAAAGCTCGTCTGATTCTAAATAATGGAATCTGCACATTGCTACGTTCATTTGTTCCAAAACTCAACTCGAAAGCTAAGGTTGGGTCGATAAATTGAGCTGCACAAAAATAACCGGGAAGGTGCTAAAATGTTTTTCCATGTCAAATTTTACCAAAATACAAAATTTTATTCAAATCGGAGACCAAAAGTTGAGACTTGATCACTAAGCACCAATAGTCGATTCTTAGAAAAGTCGGCTCTTAAAATATCCGCAGCGGAAACGCCAAATTCGGTTACCAAAGACCATTTAAGTGGATTTTAAGCTAACAATTAAGTGATTTCTGTGCCAGTTTGTTGGTACCAGGTTTTTTCCGTAAAAACGCCCTTGGGAGTTTATTTAGTTTTGGCGCTTTTCACAAATTCAATTCTAATCTAAATA
This sequence comes from Sabatieria punctata, assembly GCA_030248155.1. Classification (NCBI taxonomy): domain Eukaryota; kingdom Metazoa; phylum Nematoda; class Chromadorea; order Araeolaimida; family Comesomatidae; genus Sabatieria; species Sabatieria punctata. The sequence goes on along the minus strand of JASANB010000024.1, from coordinate 7,389 downwards.
AGCACCCAGTGGCGGCTATTTGAAAGTGGTGTGCATAGGCGTTTATTTAGAATTGGCAACTGCCTTCTGCCTGAGCGCTGTCTGCCTGTGATTTGAATTTTTTGCACTGATTTTTCAACAAAACCTGATAGCATCGCGATACTTTAATGAAACACATGCTTTTCGCCGCCAATTTTTGAGGTTTTAACCTATTTTTCAATATATTTTAACTCCTTTCGAGAACAAAATGTTATCTCTCAACAACAGCCCCTGCGGTTATTTGGAAAGGCTTTCCAAATAATTGCCCAGGCAGGGGTCACAATTTGGGGGTGTTTATACGGAAAACCCGGTACTTACTGGAGCCGCTACTAACGGTTGTCTTTTGGGGTCGGACAGTGGTGCCAAAACTGTCTTGGGGTTGAGGGGTTTGGCCTTTCTAGCTAGGGAGTAACCTTCCTAATACATGTATGTATGACATGCAGGTAAGTTGAAGTTATGGTTTGAGGTATACAACGGTTGTCTGTACTCTGTGGGCGGTCGGGATGACGCCACGGAACTGTCGTCGGCTGAACGTTACAATCCAGCCACCAATCAATGGTGTCCTGTGGTAGCTATGAACAGTCGACGTTCGGGGGTACGTTCAAAGTCTTTTACTTGTCTTCTTATAGCAGTCAGGGCCCTGTAGCCCGGTTTAGCTAATAGCCGGACTGGGCTATTTTTAGCTATACATGACTAGTGGTTATGTAACCCTGTTCGCCAAGGCTCTGCAGCCAAGCTATACAGAGCGGCCAACGTTTGGCCGTTAGGGCCGCGTGACTGTGTTGACAGAATTCAAGCAAATTTCACATAAATATTGTGTCAAGAGTAACTTTAGATGGCTGCCAGTTTTCAGCTTTGTCAATTGCTTAAAACTGCAGCTTCGCTTAGCTGAAATTTTTTGTGCGATTTTGCTGGTTTTCAAGCGATATTGTGTCTAAACTGAATTCTACAATGGCAGCCAGAGATAGAGATAGAGATAGAGAAGGAGGTGGTGTGTTTAGGTTGGTTTGGCAGTGGTCAACGGTCAGTTGTACGCAGTGGGCGGGTTCGACGGCACAACTTACCTGAAGACGGTGGAAGTTTACGACAAAGACTCCAACAACTGGCGGCACTCCGGCAATATGAACTACCGCAGGTTGGGGGGCGGAGTCGGCGTGGTCAAGCTGGCCAATGAGGAGATGGCTAGTTTGTTTGAGAGTCCCGATTGAATGAAACCAACATTTTGATATATTGTTATGTGATTGGTTGTATTACGGACGGTCTTCTCAACCGTTTTATTTATGGTACAAAGCAGTCCGGCAAATGTCAGTTGGTTTAGTTGTTTACTGTCAAGGAAATCACAACAAGCACACAGCACATACACAGCCACATACACATAAAAGTGGGAGCACTTACCTTTTGCTGTCAGTTCCGCACATTGACATGAAATTGGGAGAATGTTCGCAAAACTGTGGGCTAATTTGTTTGGTCAAATTTCATGCATTCAAATTTGCAGTCTGTACTATTTACAGACAATCAGTGTTATAAAGTTTCTATTTTTAACGCTCCTATATTTATTGAAATCGCCAAATTTCACAAATTCTTTAAGACATGCCAGGTACACCAAACTTTGAATCAAAATTCCTACGTTTTCCTAGCTACACTGTACGTTTTCAGTCAATCTGGCCAAGGCTTGCACAAATGACAACAAGAGAAACTGTTTACAGTTTTGAGACACTCCCGTTTATGCTGTATTTCCTTGACTGTTTCGGAAGTACCAAGCGTAGATATTTGTCTGACTGCGAGAGAAGTTATTTGTCTATGCTTCTACAAACTGCTCTTCGGGCTAGTAAAGCACAAAGCGGTTTCTGTCTCTCAGAAGTATAATGATTGGTATCGGATCGGGTGTTAATGGAGGCTCGTTGCCATTGAATTTTGGGCAGCCAGCCCACTATCTGTCAAGGGCTGAAATTATGGCCTTTAATATAGCCGAGCCCACGTAAACAAGCCGTTATTTAACTGCAAGAGGCTGTTCTTACGTACGTATTTGCGTACGTCGTTACGTTACGCTCTAGCTGCGCAATGGCAGTGGCAGGGTTGGTTGGAAACAGATTTTGGCTCTGCTCTCTAATCGGTGAGTCGATTGCTTTTACGCACATTTCTTTCAATTAATCTGTTCTGTTTGCGCCGCAAGGTTTTCTAACGTTGGCGTATGTGGGTGAACGGTTTTGTTAATTTCGAAAAGCTAGCCTTCAAAAATGCGGTTAAAGGCAGTTTCTGAGAATAAATGGACAATTTTAGTACTACATATAATTCATTTGCTTTTATTATCTTTGACAATTTTTCTTCCTTTGTACGTCCACCGCAAAGGGACAGTGTATATCCACCAGGGCTGTTTGTTTTCCGGAAAAAACTCAAGCGGTTTTTTTCTGTTTTTCCGGTGTTTTTTCCAAAAGTTATTTTCCGATATGACAGAAAAAAATTTTTAACAATCGCTTTTTATTGCAGAATTCAACGAAATAGCGTGAGTTTTATTACGAAATGCACTAATTTTATGTTTTAGAGTAGTAATTTGATTTTAAAACAACAAAAACAGAATAATAAAAGTAGCCTGAAAATGGTACCGGTATTTTTTGCCAAAAAACAGCTAGGTTATGCTATGGAAATGCTTGTAAAGCTTCTATTAACGTAAATTCAAAGCATTTGAAGCGAATTTAACCAGTTATTGTGCCTATTTTCTTTAAAAACTTGCTTGAGTTTTTTTTCCGCATTTTAGTTTTTTCCCGAGCCCCTAGGAGAAAAACCGGTTTTTTTCGGAAAAAAACGAAAAAAACCGACCCAACAGCCCTGATATCCACCCCTGAATACGCCACTGCCTATGGGGCCGCCCATAAACGACGTCGTTCCAAAATTCCGATTTTTCAGATCCACAAAATCGCCATGCGTCGTTCCTCCTAACAATAGCTGTGTTTAACTAGCTATATGCCAGATTAGGCTATATTTTACCTATACATGGCTAGGTGCCACTATTGTTTATTGAAGCTTGCAGGTATGGATAGCTGTTATAGCCATACGTAGCTATAACAAACATGGCTAAGCATGGCTTTAATCTCCTGACTGCCTGAGACTACGACGTTTTAGTTTAACACCCCGCCTCCCGGAACACAAACTCTATACATACAGTACATACATTACATACTGTATACATATGGAACATACAGTTCTGCCATATTTGTTTGCTTCCTCAGTTACTACTGTCCGCATACACAATTGAATAACCGTATTAACTATTTCTGAAGCTTTCCTATGGGTCGAAAACATTAGTAGAATGTACATAATTGAAAATATCGCTTTCAAATCAATATTTTGCCGTTCACCGCTTGATTCGTTCCCTAAAAATTCCGAAAAAGCGACGTCGTGTCGTTTCTTGCTAAACCCTCCCCTCCTCTGAAGGACTTTGTTTATGGACGGTCCCCTAGCGAACTAAAGTGTAGTTGTGCTGTGCAGGTGCGACACTGTTAACGGTCCAGTTGTCGGTAGCCACCTCTCGACCGTTCGCCAGACGACCGGTGCGCGCAGATGTGAAAGTGAGGGGTGAAGAGTCGTTCATGCGCTTTGGTCGTAAAGCAAGCAGTTTCGGCGGGCTCTACAATTCCTACGTTCCCACCGGCAGTCCCAGTCAGATCAGAGACAATGAAGAAGACACCGACGAGTTGCGCTTTGGCTAGTTAGGCTGTGTGGTTGCTAAATAAAATGCTGTTGCCTTGCCTATTTTGAAGCCTTCTTCAGACAGACTATATAGAATACGTAACTGCATAGCTTGGTTGGGTCTGACTGATCGGTTGCGGTTTCGATAAAGCCAAATCGTCGGACTTTTTGCCTGCAGGAGCGTGAACTTAGCAATCAGCTCTCACGCTAAAAACTGAAAAGAAAACAGGGGAAATCGAGCTGACTCAAAGTAAACGTCTACAGTACTCGACTCAGTTCTTCTTGACCGGCGAGCAGCCATTCGCTCGGCCATTGAGCGAGCTTTCGAAGTACGTAGACCGAGACGATAAAGATGCGTCTGCTCAAACTAAAGCTGGAAGTAAATAACCGTATTTTTAACAACCTATCTACACCAAAATGGTCTGGTTACTAACATAGAGGGTTCTAAAGGAAAGCGGCTCTTGTTGCTCCCAGTGCACACTTATTACTGATCTTATCAGCTTGATTCAATTAGCACACTACCTGGTGTGGCGATAATTCAATTTGTCGCTTGTGAACCGAAGATAAAATCATGGACATTAACCTATAGATTTAACATGAAGAGAAACTATTCTATAGTACTCGCTGTTCGCGTTATGATTTAGAAGCCTATAAACTGAATATTGGAGAACTGCATGGGCCGACCCGGCTCGGCCCCGATTTTTAAAATTTTTGGCTGGGCCGCGCCATAGCTAAATTAGGCGAAAAATCGCAGTAAATAACCATTGACAATCAAAAGAAAGCCTACAATGTATTTTTGACCACAAAATTTACACATGAATGTCTATTTTTCGATACGAAAATGGAGTCTTAAGTAAATTTATAATTTCTCTATTGTCCAAATAAAAATTTATGGATTGTTGGGCCGTTGCTCAAAGAAGCGAGAAATTTATGAAAATTTAGCCTTCAAAAACACATATAAAAGGTGTTCTGAGTATAACAAGATAGAATAGAAATAAAATTTTTGGCCGGGCGCCCTTTGCAGGTGTCTACTCAATACTACAGTGGACTGTGGACTGTATACTGTTCGTGCCTGAAGTCTAGAATCAACTCGGTCAGCATGTCGAAAACCAAAATTCGCCTCATCGCATTAACTGCTGTTCTGACAATCCTTATTTTCGCTTATTTCCGCAACTTTCTTCCCAACCCCTCTCCTATCCCAAACAGCGAATCTGCAGTGAACGCAGCGAGATCGGCCATTTATTAGAGCAGTACCAGTACGAAATCGGCGCTGAGATTGGTGTGAAGCAGGGCGAATACGCCGAAGTGATCTTGAAAGAATGGAAGAACTGCAAAAAGTATTACCTGATCGATCTGTGGCAGCATCAGGAGAATTACTTCAGACGGAGCCAACGTCAACAACTCCAGACACCAACAATTCATGAACAGCGCCATAGACCGACTCAGTCCGTGGCGATCGAAGACGGTTTTCATACGCGCGCTCGTAGCGACACTGCCTCGCTAAGCATCGCCGACGGCTCGCTGGACTTCGTCTATATCGACGCCCGACACGACTTTTGCAGTGTCTCGCTCGACATGCAACTCTATTGGCCGAAGGTACGAGTGGGCGGAGTGCTGGCCGGACACGACTACTACGAATGGTACGAGCAGCAACGGCATTGGTCGACGCGAGGATGGGCAGTCGGCAGAGAAAGGAGGAGGGAGAGGGCGGTGCGGCGTTCAGTCGCAGCACAGCCTCACTCTCTTTTATCTGCGGCGATTCGTGGCTGTTCAGAAAGTTAGAATAGATGCTGAAACGCAGCCACCCATCCTTTTGGTTTGCAGACCTTAGCCTTGTTTCGTTGGCAACAGTACGTGTAAGATGCTCTCACCTTTTGGGCATTTGCTTTTTTGGTTTTTTGGTTGTTTTTGTGTTTGTCGTGTCGTTTAAGATTCAAGATGAGGCGTATCTTCGGCTGTCCGTGCTGTTGTTTGGTATTGGATGTTACGGCTAATGTGTGTAATTTTTGGCCAGATTTTGAGTCAGAAAAGTAAAAAAATCAGATCTATCATTGTCCACTGTTTGAAAACTATGTTCGTTTGTGAATGGTAATGTGTAGATCTAATTTAATAATACTACAAACTCACCAATCCGAAGGCAGTTTTTTACAAAAGTAAGTTGGAAAAGGTTTTAACGAGAAGTTACTGTCAGCTTACCATTGAAAATCCCATTAGTGCTAAGCTGGTGATCAAGGTTTATCAACATTCCGTTTTGCGAACTTTCGGATACTTAACAAACGCAAATATCACTACACCATTGCCTATTACGGCTAGCAGATTTAGAGAGAATGACACGTAGTCGGCTATAGCCATAGCTAACGACATCTTCAATTTATGGAGATCTGCACGTTTTACGACTCAGACAAGTATACAGTATAGATAAAAATGTCACATCAACTTTTTTCGGCCCTTCACTCAAACATTTCATTCTCAGTCACTTCTTTGCCGATTTGGCTCAAATTTTCATTTCAAATTAACAACATGGTTGGCTAAATATACTGCAAGTGTGGTGCCAAAATTCCGACTCATACTGGTTTATAGGCTTCGAAAACTAGGAAAGGGGTGGTCACGCAAATTTAATTCTTTTCGGTAATACAAGGAGCACAATCCTGAAACTTGCAGAAACGATTGGTGTTGCTATTGGGCACCGCATACTAAGCGGAGCAGCCCCTGAAGCTCCAAAAGGGCACTAAAATGGGGGAATTTCAAAAACGACTAAATATGACTTTTCTTCGTTGCAAACCGGCAAAATGACGAAACTAAAGATTTTTCAGATTTTCAAAAAACGCCGCAGGGACTCGTTTCTAGGGTGGAAAGAGCTGAAATATTCATATTCATTTATTTGTCGAACTTCGTGCTACACCTTCGTTGATTAACAACAGATTCAGTGCTTTGATTCTCGAAGGTGTGATTTTTTGAATTGTGGATTTTCAATGTTTTTGAAATTTCCAATTTTGTGCTCCTTGAGCTAGGCTGCCTGTATTAGTATATGTTATGCCCAGTGGCAACAAATAATCAATTCTGCAAGTTTCAGGCTCCAAATTTTGTATTGCTTAGGAAAATACCAGTTGGACCACCTCATTCCTAGTTTTCTTCAACTATAAAACCAGTATATTTCTGAATTTTGGCACTAAACATGCAGAAGATCATCACTAACCATGTTGTTAATTTCTTCATGGAAATTTGCTTCAAATCTGCAAAGAATGGACTGAGAATGAAATGCTTGAGTGAAGGCCAAAAAAGCGATGGGACATTCTTTTTATCTATACTGTATATATCTGGGCAGAAAGGCCAGGAGCCCAGAATAGATCAGATTTAGCTAATAATTTGCCAGTTTGATCTTCTTTATGAAGCTTAACTGATTATGTGGCTTAGGACACCCACTGAAAGAAGAAACTGTAGAATGAAGTAATGCTATCATTCTTGAATGCTCTCAAATCTGTGCCTATATGTTTGTACCTTTCCAAATATTCAGTAGGAGATGAAGAAATGGAGCAACAGACAATCTCAGTTCCGCCCAACAAGGTTTCTATCAACACTGCTCTCTGAGCAGATAACTAAAGCTACAAACAGGACGGAGGGGTCATTAAAAAAAAGAACAAATTGACAGCCAGGTACGCGAATCTGTTATGCAGCACATTGTAG
>JASANB010000020.1:0-34600 GCA_030248155.1 Sabatieria punctata | reverse complement strand
GGATGAAGAAAAGAATGGGAGTGAAGAGAGTGATGAGGAGTGAGATGATGAGAGGTAGGAGGAAGCAACGAAAGTGGAAGATGAAGTGGAGAAAGAAAGTGAGAAGAAGAAGGAGTCTGAGAAGAAGACAGAGGCGAAGGATGATGTTTCACTTGAGTTCGTTGAACAAGAGATGGGTTTCTGTTTCACCGATGACAAGTCACCAGATGAAGGCCAAGGCGCAGAAAGGCCGAAACGTAGCACGCAGGAGATCGAGTCAGCATGGTGTCAGTGCAGAGCATTTACGTGATTCACATATCCCGCCCGGTTTCGCAAGCTCAGAACTTTTTTATTTGTGGACCCAATCGGCTGATTTTTTAACACGATGTGTGGACACACTTCGCATTTTACTGTTTCAAATTTCAACGAATTCCATGCACTACGTCACTAGTTATGCACTTCAACGTGGTGGTCACAAATTTCAACCACTTTCTGCAGCCGCTGGTGGTATTCCACCCTCCACGCTGGTTGGTGGACGCTTTTCCGAGTTTTGTTGGACAGACTGCCCTCTTCAATCAGCGATTCCTGCCACCAGCGGATGCTGGTATGTGGTATCTCTTGGAGGCTCCCGTTCTATCCCAATTTGCAGGCGGAACAATCTCAGTGCTTTTGGTACAGTCAAACTGCACAGCCACAGGAAAAACAGTTCTGAGGGTTGCTCAATGTTGCATAGCAATTCTAGTGTGTTACGCAGTTGAAAACAATGCATCACAACGAAAATTGTTGTGTCACAATGAGAAAAGCAGAACAAATACAAAACAATACAGAAACAATGGGGAAGCAATGGCAATTGTTATGCACCATAACAATTTTCTCATCTTAGGCAAAACAATGAGTATTGTTACGATGTGTATTTCAAACCAGACTGCTTTGGGGTACAGTATAGAGAGAAATTGACAGAAATCTCAGAAAAAAGCTATTTGTGTGTTGTGTGGAGCCGCACTAGGTTGGTGCAGTGCAGAAACATCAATGTGAGTGTAGTGAAGCTGAGGTCCAGAACATTCTACATCACTCCAGCAATCAGTATCCACTGCGACCATCATTATCAACCGCCACCAGACAAACTACCAGGAACAATTTCTGAGGAGCTTTAGTACCGGCCAGTACATATTAGAAATCATGTCAAAAGTTCTGCTCTTTCTGTTGATTATCGCAAGCAAAACGCCTCGCTTGGAGTTGGAGAAATACAGGCTAAAACTCTATATGGCTAAAGTCTTCTGCTGGCAGTTTTAGTGTTTGAAAGTGTAAAAAAAGCCGGCCACTAGGATCAATAATAATAATTACTGCCCAGAAAAATCACAAGCTGAAAACGCTTTTTTGTGGAAAGATTCATTAATAAGTCTCTAAAAATTCTATTAGAATGTTACTACAGCTAAGAATGCGTTTTCGTGGTCACCCGGTGAGATGATCTCTTGGTTGTGGGAGTTTTTTTTTTTTTTCCCCCATAAATTACAACAATAAATTAATTCCAAAGCAATTAATTCCAAATGATCCGGCAGCACTGCATGTTTATGATCTCGGCAAAGTTCCACTTTGCCTCGCAAAGTGGCAGGGTGCTTAGTTTTTGGATTATGTACAGTCGAGCATAAAAGGATCGGAAACCTATTTAGGCCTAATGGTGCTTACAGTATGGCCAAGAAATAATCCTATAGTATGAGGGATTCTTCAAAAGCTTACCTTAAATAATCTAACAAAACATTTAAGAGTAAAAAAATTTACGATTGCACTGTCTAATTTTTGAGTAAGAGTAAAGAAGGTGGCCTAAAAACTAAATCCGGCGTTCAAGTTAATTCACAAAACGGCTATATTTCAACACCAATTTTAAATTGTTACCACAGAATCAGAAAGGTGGACCCGAACGCCGGATTTAGTTTTTAGGCCACATTCTTTACTCTTACTCAAAAATTAGACAGTGCAATCGTAAATTTTTTTACTCTTAAATGTTTTGTTAGATTATTTAAGGTAAGCTTTTGAAGAATCCCTCATACTATAGGATTATTTCTTGGCCATACTGTAAGCACCATTAGGCCTAAATAGGTTTCCGATCCTTTTATGCTCGACTGTACATAATCCAAAAACTAAGCACCCTGCCACTTTGCGAGGCAAAGTGGAACTTTGCCGAGATTTCCGAAACTTTTATTAGCTTCTTGAAGCTCCGATCAGCACTGGCCGCTTACAGAGCCCAACGGCCTCCACGTTCACCACAGAGGCCTTACACCATGAGGCAGCTTATGCTGTTTATGGTACTAGCACCATATATGGGACCCCTACCCATGACCACGGGTACCGGTACCGGTACCATATATCCTACATGCATCCTATGGTACGACTACCATATATGGTAGAAATTTGAATGAAGTGGTACTGTACCGTCACAGTGGACGAATCCCACCACCATATATTATAGTACTACGACAGTCCTCAAACGTCGGGGGGGGGCTTACTATAGGTACCGGCACCTTATATCGTGCCAGTACCATAAAGGGCGTAAAGTGGCTGATACATGATGAAATCGTACGCTCCATCTGCGTGTTCAGTGGTGGTGCCAAAACATTGCCTCCTAGAATGACACTGCATATGGATTACCAGTGCCACTATCATATTCCCACTCAGCTAATCAAAATCTCCAATTTAACTACAATAACGTCTATGTTACAAAGCAGGTTTAAAAAGTTACAAAATTTGCACATTACACTTGCAAAAACTTGCAAAATTTGCACACTACACTTGCAATCCACTCAGCACCATCATACTTGAACTGAGCTAAATGACAGCTCAAGAGTGGAAACTAACCCAAGTAAAGTTAACCCCCCTAACCATACTCAATCATTCTACCAACGCCACAGCAGGGCCAACCCTACATCTAGCCCTACACAACAATCAATCATTCCATGGGGAACACTACAACAATGGAAAGTACCCTAGTAAGGGTAACACCCCCTCCATAATCAATCATTGTGCCAACAAAACAGCAGGGTGAACCCTACATCTAGCCCTACACAACAATCAATCATTCCATGGGGAACACTACAACAATGGAAAGTACCCTAGTAAGGGTAACACCCCCTCCATAATCAATCATTGTGCCAACAAAACAGCAGGGCGAACCCTACATCTACCCCCACGCAAGAATCAATAATTCCTGGGGGAACAGTACAACAATGGAAAGTACCCGAAGTAAGGGTAACACCCCCTCCATATTCAATGAGCCCCTCGCATGACAGGACCGAATGTTGTGAGTTTTCGTGCTGGGACCCTAACCGGGAAGACTTGTCATCGGTAAGAAGTGCGCCAAATTCAAATCACTCAAGTACTGGCACCTTCTACTGAATCTAAATCGTCTTCAGCCTCCAGGCCACCCCTGCCATTCGGTGCCCTCCAGATCGTATTAGAACCACTTCGATCATCTAGCTGCCACTCACGATTCGCATGTCATCCATCTTCGCCGAAGTACTATCCCAAGAATCGGCCGATTTGGAGTGGAATAAGGTGAAGCTGCCGATTTTCCTTCAGCTTTCCACGATTCCCACTCTTCTAGCTTCTGTACTTCTTCAACATGCTCTCTCCTTACAGCCACACCACTTCGATCTACTTCAAATCGTAATAACGCCTATGTTAGCAAGCAGTGTCACAAAGTTACAAAATTTGCATCAAATATGCTTACTACAGCATCAGATCCAATCGGGACCATCATATTCAGACTTAGCTCAGCCAGAGCTTTTGATTGAGTACCTACATGCCTATGTTACGACACAGCGTTAAAAAGTTAGAAAATTTGCATATTGACATTTTGAATATGCAAATTTTTTATGCAAATTTTCTAACTTTCTAACGCTGCGTCGTAACATAGGCATGTAGGTACTCAATCAAAAGCTCTCGCTTAGCTAAGTCTGAATATTATGGCCCCGATCGATCGGATGCTGTAGTAAGCATATTTGACGCAAATTTTCTAACTTTGCAACACTGCTTCCTAACCTATGAGTTATTGCACTTAACTTAAAGCTCTCATTAGACAAGTCTGTTTGACACTGTAATCTGCAAATTCTACACTGTGTATCTTAGGAAGCAGTGTTATGTTGTAAAGTTAGAAAATTTGCATCAAATGTGTTTACTACAGTATCCTATCCAATCGGCACCATCATATTCAGATTTAGCTAAGCGAGAGCTTTTGATTGAGCACCTACATGCCTATGTTACGATGCAGCGTTAAAAAGTTCGAAAATTTGCATATTGACATTTTGAATATGCAAATTTTTTATGCAAATTTTCTAACTTTCTAACGCTGCGTCGTAACATGGGCATGTAGGTACTCAATCAAACGCTCTCGCTTAGCTAAGTCTGAATATGATGGCCCCGATCGGATTGGATGCTGTAGTAAGCATATGTGACGCAAATTTTCGATTTTAAGCAGTATGGAATCTACTAGAGTTAAAATAACGCAAAGCGGAAGCAAAATCGGCAGCTTCACCTTTTTCCACTCCAAAATCGGCCAATTGTGGGGCAGTACTTCGGCAGGACGATTCAAAGTGGATCAGAAGAGGTGTGGCTGGAGGCCCAGAAGGTATCAAAGCAGTATGGAAGCTACAAGACTTAAAACAATAGAAAGCTGAAGGAAAATCAGCAGCTTCAGCTTCTTCCACTCCAAATCGGCCGATTCTTGGGATAGTACTTCGGCAGGGCATACATGGGCCAGGGGGTAAGGGGGGTATACCCCTCCCCCTCGGCCGGCCATACCCCCCTCAGCCGTCCAAACATACTCCATACCCCCCTCGCCGGCTAACCCCCCACCCCCCCTCCCGGAGGGAGAAATTTTCGCTTATTTAAGGCAAAATAGGCGTTTTTTGGCCTTTTTTGGGGGACCCCCCCCCCCCCCCCCGAGGTCTTCTCCCCCCTCCTACCCCCCCCCTCCGGATTTTTCCGGCCCATGTATGCGGCAGGGCGATTTGAAGTGGATCGAAGTGGTGTGCCTGGAAGGAGAGAGCATGTCAAAGAACTACAGAAGATAGAAGAGTGGGAATCGTGGAAAGCTGAAGGAAAATCGGCAGTTTCACGTTCTTCCACTCCGAATCGGCCGATTCTCAGGACAGTACTTCGGCGAAGATCGATGACATCTGAATCATGAGTGGTGGGCTAGATGATCGAAGTGGTTCTAATATGATCTGGAAGGCAGCCAATGGCAGAGGTGGCGTGGAGGCTGAAGTCAATTTAGATTCAGTAGAAGGTGCCAGTACCTGAGTGATTTGAATTTGGCGCACTTCTTACTGATGACAAGTCTTCCCGGTTGGGTGTCCCAGCACAAAAAGTCATAACATTCGGTCCTGTCATGCGAGGGGCTCATTATTGTGCCAATGAGACAGCAGGCCGAACCCTACATCTAGCCCCATGCAAGAATCAATCATTCCTGGGGGAACAGTACAACAATGGAAAGTACCCTAACTAACAGTAACACCCCCTCCATACTGAATCATTGTGCCAAACAGACAGCAGGGTGAACCATACACCTAGCCCTACACAACAATCAATCATTCCAGAGGGAACACTACAACAATGGAAAGTACCCTAACTAAGGGTAACACCCTCTCCATACTCAATTATTGTGCCAATGACACAGCAGGGTGAACCCTACATCTAGCCTCACCCAACAATCAATCATTCCTGGGGGAACACTACAACAATGGAAAGTACCCTAAGTAAGGGTAACACCCCTTCCATACTCAATCATTGTGCCAACAAGACAGCAGGACCAACCCTACATCTAGCCCTACACAAGAATCAATCACTCCTGGGGGAACGCTACAAAAATGGAAAGTACCCTAAGTAAGGGTAACACCCCTCCATATTCAACTATTGTCGCAACGAGACAGCAGGCCGAACCCTACATCTAGCCCCATGCAAGAATCAATCATTCCTGGGGGAACAGTACAACAATGGAAAGTACCCTAACTAACAGTAACACCCCCTCCATACTGAATCATTGTGCCAAACAGACAGCAGGGTGAACCATACACCTAGCCCTACACAACAATCAATCATTCCAGAGGGAACACTACAACAATGGAAAGTACCCTAACTAAGGGTAACACCCTCTCCATACTCAATTATTGTGCCAATGACACAGCAGGGTGAACCCTACATCTAGCCTCACCCAACAATCAATCATTCCTGGGGGAACGCTACAACAATGGAAAGTACCCCAAGTAAGGGTAACACCCCCTCCATACACAATAATTGTGCCAACGAGACAGCAGGGCGAAGCCTACATCTAGCCCTACACAAGAATCAATCATTCCTGGGGGAATGCTACAACAATGGAAAGTACCCTAAGTAAGGGTAACACCCCCTCCATATTCAATTATTGTTGCAAGGAGACAGCAGGGCGAACCCTACATCTAGCCCTACACAAGAATCAATCATTCCTGGGGGAATGCTACAACAATGGAAAGTACCCCAAGTAAGGGTAACACCCCCTCCATACACAATAATTGTGCCAACGAGACAGCAGGGCGAACCCTACATCTAGTCCTACACAAGAATCAATCATTCCTGGGGGAACGCTACAACAATGGAAAGTACCCCAAGTAAGGGTAACACCCCTCCATATTCAATTATTGTTGCAAGGAGACAGCAGGGCGAACCCTACATCTAGCCCTACACAAGAATCAATCATTCCTGGGGGAATGCTACAACAATGGAAAGTACCCCAAGTAAGGGTAACACCCCCTCCATACACAATAATTGTGCCAATGAGACAGCAGGGCGAAGCCTACATCTAGCCCTACACAAGAATCAATCATTCCTGGGGGAACGCTACAACAATGGAAAGTACCCCAAGTAAGGGTAACACCCCCTCCATACACAATAATTGTGCCAATGAGACAGCAGGGCGAAGCCTACATCTAGCCCTACACAAGAATCAATCATTCCTGGGGGAACGCTACAACAATGGAAAGTACCCCAAGTAAGGGTAACACCCCCTCCATACACAATAATTGTGCCAATGAGACAGCAGGGCGAAGCCTACATCTAGCCCTACACAAGAATCAATCATTCCTGGGGGAACGCTACAACAATGGAAAGTACCCCAAGTAAGGGTAACACCCCCTCCATACACAATAATTGTGCCAATGAGACAGCAGGGCGAAGCCTACATTCTAGCCCTACACAAGAATCAATCATTCCTGGGGGAACGCTACAACAATGGAAAGTACCCCAAGTAAGGGTAACACCCCCTCAATACCCAATAATTGTGCCAATGAGACAGCAGGGCGAAGCCTACATCTAGCCCTACACAAGAATCAATCATTCCTGGGGGAACGCTACAACAATGGAAAGTACCCCATGTAAGTAGGTATGGCCAATGGTTTTCAAAAATTCACGCTACAGCAAAAAAATTATGCTAAAACCGCAGATAACATGACCGGATGCGATAATTTACGCAAAAAACCGCACTTGATTCCGTGAAAAATTAGAAAAACGCGATCTAAAAGCGTCCGGCTGCGAAGAACTTTTGTATGGCGCACTTGGTACCATTTTTAATTATGGGCAACAGATTTGAATAACTCGCGCTAGAAGCAAAATTTACGCTAAAACGGCAATAGCATGACCGCATGCGATTATTTACGAAAAAAACCGCGCATAATTTTATGAAGAATTGGAGAAATGCGGGTTCAAAACAGCCGCGTGGATCAAATCGCGTAAATTAGTGTTTATAACTTGGTCGCCGTCCCAGCGGTGGCTGATTTTCTATGGCGCGTGTTACGAAGGTGAAACCAACTTGATTGTTTAAAATCTTATAGAAAGATGTGAATAATCGTCGTCCAGCTAAATTAATGCAAAAAAGTATGATTGCAAGTGTTGGGTACAATAAAAGCCTGAAATGGCAAAAATTTAGGGTTACAGAAACTTCAACATCGTTTGTGGGGTTAACGGCAAAGAGCAGAGAGCAAATTCTTATATCATTCGAAAGTCTGAACTCTACTGTACACGGAACCGATTGAACATCTTGCGCCGAATTCGTCGTTTTTTTACAAGAACGAGGAACATGAAAAAAATCCACGAAAATGCCCATTTTCAGTAGTTAAGAAAGAATCAAATTTGTGGGGACCATGCCGACGTGCGGAAAGAAAAAAAGCGGTGATATATAGGTAACGAGTTGCGCTGATTTTAAAGCCGGTTGAACAAAATTTGAATCAACTCTCCTTTTAGCAGAAAATGGCCATTGAAAAACGACGAATTCAGTTTTCGAGAGGAAAATGCGCTTTAACGGCCGAATTATGATTCAAAATGCATCTTATTCGATAGCTCACACTCTGTTTCATATAAATACATCACATCCCCCTATCAATAACGGAACACGAGAAAGCATTTGCGCTTGAAGTTGCAAAAACGGCTTTGGACCACTTTTTGGCTGTGATTTTGTATTTTCTATTCGGCGCGGCGCGAACGTGCTTTGGCCATCCCTAATGTAAGGGTAACACCCCCTCCATACACAATAATTGTGCCAATGAGACAGCAGGGCGAAGCCTACATCTAGCCCTACACAAGAATCAATCATTCCTGGGGGAACGCTACAACAATGGAAAGTACCCCAAGTAAGGGTAACACCCCCTCCATACACAATAATTGTGCCAATGAGACAGCAGGGCGAAGCCTACATCTAGCCCTACACAAGAATCAATCATTCCTGGGGGAACGCTACAACAATGGAAAGTACCCCAAGTAAGGGTAACACACCCTCCATACACAATAATTGTGCCAATGAGACAGCAGGGCGAAGCCTACATCTAGCCCTACACAAGAATCAATCATTCCTGGGGAAACGCTACAACAATGGAAAGTACCCTAAGTAAGGGTAACACCCCTCCATATTCAATTTATTGTCGAATGAGACAGCAGGGCGAACCCTACATCTAACCACCTATGCCAGAACGTTACAACAATCCAAATTTCCCGCCAAAACCTCCCCATGGTGCGGAAGAAATTTTAATAAACAAAACACGCTTACAAAATCCATAGTGAAACAAACAGCGCTCCCGAAAAAAGTGACGCTCCAACCAACTTTGGGGACCCATAACTCTTGAACCTATTAACCGATTCCATCTCACCCCTCACTACCCCGAGCCCCGATTTTTCTGCTTCTAACAAGCTACTAACCAACAAATTCACAAACAAACCCAGGGAACTTCACCGATGGCAATGCGATTATGCAACAAACGCACTCCTACTGCACGCTCCAGGGTACCTATGCAAAAAAAATTCCTACCACTAGAAAGCCTAATGTTGCCCCATCATGACCCTGGGAAACTTTACCTTCCACAACCTACCAGTGTCCCAGAAATTCGCGCTAAGTACCATTCTTTGGAATGGTCCAGCCCCCCCCCCCTCAAAAGTCAAACTTTTTTTTTCAATTGCTAATTACTCAAGGCCAATTAAAGCTATCCACCCCTAACTACCAGTACACATCACCAACCTACCTGCCTCACCACACACCAAACCCAAGCCCTCAACATCCCTGTATTCCAGAGTTATTAAAGATTCAATTTTTAAAAATGTGCGCGGGCTCAAGTCTCACATATAAAGGGGAGCGCGAGCGCGTCGCCCTAGTACGGAGAGGGCGGCCCCAAAAGCTAACCTAACTACGGGGGCCGCCCCAAAAACTAAGAGGGCGAGCGCTGGCGCGCTTTTCCATGGGCAAAAAATTCCTTTTTCGTTTTGTAAGGTAAAAATTTGTTAGAATTAGAAGAATGCCCAAGGTAGCGTTGACAATCGGAAATCAAGCCTATGATGGTTACAGTAGACTTGTCTGTTCAGCCTGGCGAAGCAATAGCTATTGTTGCGCCGTAACAGCCATAATTGCTTCGTAGCGGAACAACGGACATTGTTACGTGCGTAACAGCTCACAATGCAGAGTCATTGTGACGCTTTTTTGTTCCCTTTATTCTCAATGTTACGCGAGCAACAATGGCCATTGTTGATGCATAACACACTAGAATTGCTACGCAACATTGAGCAACCCTCAGAACTGTTTTTCCTGTGAGCGCATTTTGCACGTTCCTTCACCGAAAAACATATCACACAACTGCTAAAAATGTTGGGTTGTGTTGAAAAGTGAATAAAGCGTCAACGCACCATGGTTTAAGAATCTTTTCAACACTCAAACACTAGCCTAATCGCGCACAAGCAAGACACAGACAAGAAAAAATCTGTCTGTTATTATGAATTAAGATGAACTGTACATGTCTTGAAAACAGTAGGGGTATTCAAGGGCGCAGTGTAGGAGGGTACACCACTCTTTTGTAGAGGTAGAAAGAAAATATCTGTCAAAAATAAGAAACGAAAAAAATCTGTCTGTACTTTACGTATATTACTGTATATAGAGCCCTACCTACGCGGGATCGCCTTGCATAGGCCCGGAATTTCAAATTTCCAGTTTGTTTGTTTGCTTGTTTATGAGTTCCACTGTCCTTTCCCGCACCTCAGGACTTTTCGCTCTTTTCAGAGCCCTTCAATGGGGTAGCCCTGTAGATTTCGCCCAGTTCCCCCGGAGGACATTTTGCGCCAGCTCGGCCGGTCCCCGGCCGGGAATGCTAAAATCGTCCAAAAGTCTGCAAATTTGCTTGTGTTAGAAGAACTATGTACACTACGTACAAAAACATTTGTTATGGTGCAACAATCCGGAATGCCAACACAGTCTTTTCATTCAGCTACAATAATACACTAATTATTCGTATTTTGGAAGAATTCTACATATGTACAGGGTTTCTCAAAAAAAATGATCACATTTCTTTTTACTGCCATTTCCGCAAATTTTGACCAAATAGACTGAAATTTGGAACATAGGTGCCAAAATTCGGGGAATTTTATGTGTTAAAGTTTGGTGCACTAAGCTTGACTCATTCCCGAGAAATTTCAAAAAAAGTGAAATTTGGTAATTTCAATAGTGAAAGCCGGTCACCGAAAAAATGATCACATTTCTTTTTACTGCCATTTCCGCAAATTTTGACCAAACAGGCTGAAATTTGGACCATAGGTGGCACAATTCGGGGAATTTTATGTGTTAAAGTTTGGTGCACTAGGCTTGACTCATTCCCGAGAAATTTCAAAAAAAAGTGAAATTTGGTAATTTCAATAGTGAAAGCCGGTCACGAAAAATGTAAACATTTCCTTTTCCTGTATCTTTTCTATTTTTTGTCGGAATTGGATGAAATTTGGAGTGTAAACGCAGAAGTTCAGGGTAATTCGTGTGTAAAAAGTTGACGCATGAACTCCAACGCTATCGTTAGAATTTAGGCGATAATGTAATGTAACGTTTTTTCGGTGACCGGCTTTCGCTATAGAAATTACCAAATTTCACTTTTTTTGAAATTTCTCGAGAATTAGTCAAGCCTACTGCACCAAACTTTAACCCATAAAATTCCCCGAATTTTGGCACCTATAATCCAAATTTCAGTCTATTTGGTCAAAATTTACGGAAATAGCAGTGAAAAGAAATGTGATCATTTTTTCGGTGACCGGCTTTCACTATTGATTTAACAAATTTCACTTTTTTTGAAATTTCTCGGGAATGAGTCAAGCCTAGTGCACCAAACTTTAACACATAAAATTCCCCGAATTTTGACACCTATAGTCCAAATTTCAGCCTATTTGGTCAACATTTGCGGAAATGGCAGTAAAAGGAAATGTGATCATTTTTTTTGAGACACCCTGTATTTTACTGCTCTCTGCCTGCACACCTATTGGCTTCCCCTCGACTCGGCCCTGCCCAGTTAAAAATCTTCTGATTTTGTCAGATTTTGTCGCTCTTGTCGTGCAGAAGCCCAACCAGGCCTTCTTAAACTACTAAACTGTTAATTTTATGCTAGAATGCCTTTCAAATGCGTTTTTGAAGGTTAATTCTTCAAAAATTGCCTTATTAGACTAAAGTAACATCATCTTTGGCCGAGCTGTCATCGGTTGTCATCATTTGGCAAACTCCCCTCTTCCCTAACCGATAACGTAATTTTTTGCACTGTTTGCCCTTTTTAATATCGTGGGTAGGTATAGGTAAGTAACTGGTATCGGTCCTTGTATGCAATTGAAGTGGCTGACTATCCATTGCTTATACAGGTAACAGTGGGTCTGAGTGATTTAGGTATTCGCAATGAAAGCGCTGTGATATGATAATTCTGATTGTTACAAGAGCGCCAGTATTGGAACTGGAACCAAAAACTGGAAACTCTCAGTTTTCCTCTACCATTCCATTTTTATTTGGTCCTGTTGTTCTCCGGTTGATCGTGCAAATATGCTAGACGAAATAAAGGACGGATGGTGGATAGGGTTGACCTGCTTTTTGACCATCACAGGCATCGGGTGGCTGGCAATTTTGATATATGCTTGCAAAGTTGGACGAAGGAAACCAACGACAAAGCGTCCGTCAGGCTACTACAACAGATTTCAGCGGTTGTCTGGTAAGTGTTTTGTTCTACGCTGAGGTGTCTTTTTAGTTCCGTTCAGTCTTGAGAATTACAAAAGGACCTCCAGTAAAAAGGAATCGAAAAACTATAGCACATAGGTGGCTGTGCTCGCTAAACTAAAACTAGAAATACAGTTGCATCTGGTAGCCTTTTGTGTGGAGGCAACTTAGATGCTATTGGGTGTTACACTGCCCGTACCATGTTACACTTCAAGTAGTACTAGTGTTTCAGGGGGGGGGGGTGTGACACCACGTGTTTCATGTTACCTGTTCGGTACTACGGGTACCGGTAACAGCAAGTCATCAGTTGCAACTTGTTTCGGGTGAAAGTGTAATATATTTTACGTAGTGTCACGTAATACCGATTTCAAAGTTGTTACAGGAATGGCGCAGAGGAATTCCACCACCCTGCTTGCTGGCGGCCGAAACTCTCCAACATGTTACAGTAACATGTTACAGTTTTTCGCAGTAAATGGCCTGTTACCGTTTTTGTGTAACACGCCATTTTCGGCATGTTTTTGTAACAAGTTAAAATGGTAACATGTTTCAGGTGCATGAAACACCACCATTTTCCTAGTGTTTCACTCGACCTGTAACACGTGTTTCACTTTGGGTAACTAGTTACGGGTCTCCATACAGGAACGCCTCCACACAAAAGGGTAATCCAGAATTTTTGAACAGTTTTATAGCTGCATACCAAAGTATAAACAGGTGCTAGATACCGATACTCAGTATTCGCCGCAAAACTTTCAAGTATCAACTCAAGAAAGCTTTGAACATCTTACAGTCGTGTCCCTATTTCAAACTCTGTTATTAGAAAAATCGAACAAATTTTTAGATGAGACCACAGTTATACGTTTCAGATTCAGTTCCCGAAAATGTGCCTGAGGCCGGAGATGAATACGGCGAAGAACCAAGTGGGTTGGTAGACAGCGGGGAGCCAGTGAGACCCATGAGGATGGTCCTGGAACGTCATCGAAGTCTACCGCGCTATCTGGACGCGTACAACCGGGTCGAGCTGGACTCAAATGCAAACCAGAGAAACACGGCCAACAAGAGAAGAGGACTGCACATGTCCGTCGACGGCTCTTCCACCTATGTCTGATATTTTCTTTGTTTTCTGTTAGTTCCGCTCACCCATAACAGGTGCAGATCTGTTCTTAACCATTAAGTGTACTGTATCAGAAACTTAAGTGGAATAAACAGTGGTACGAAACGAGCATACAGTGTGTCCCAGTTACAGTGCATTCTTTCTTAGTAGCGCATAATATATACGTACAGTATGTAAGCCGCAGTTGTAATGAACGCAGAAACCTGTTTCGTTGCGTACCAAGGGGGTGTCGGGGTGGGTACACCCCCTTTTTTGGTGGAGGTAAGAAGGAAAAATTAGGGAAAAATGAGAGTAACGAATATATTTTTACCTGGAACTGTCTGTCTAAAACAGCGTTTATTTCGTGTTTGTCAAATCAGCTGCTTTCTGGGCAACTATAGCACAAGATTATTGAATTAAAAAATGTCTCTAAGGTGTTTGGGGAGGTGTTCGGTGGAGTTCGGAGAGTGTCTGGTCGTCTTCTGTTCGCCCCAGCCACTTTTTGTTTGCGTGGGTCGTTCGTATCGTCCACTTTTTTGTGTTCGTATTGTGTTTGTCTGGTGTTCGGGGGTAGTTCGGCGAAAACTGGCGAACACAAACATTTCATGACGAACTCATTTATTGTGTTTGTGGGTGGAAGACTCTTTGCTATATGCAACAGGTGAATTGAACAGGGATAATGTAGTGGTTAAGACTGTGAGTACGTGCCCTGGCCTAGCGAAACCAACACAGCTAACCAGAACCAATGTAGTGGATTTCAACTTTAATGAAAGTCACATGTGTTCTTTCTGTTAGCCCGTATGTAATGACAAAGGCGACTTTATACATTCATCCACCCGAGTAGCACTGGCACTTTCCAAATCGCTACCAACGGCGCAATTCCAGACGTCGGCAGACTGGCAAAGTGTCACCGAGTGGGTGCGGTTGGTATTTTGCCAGTCCTCAGAAGTCTATGAAGTAGTTGGCAGCAATTTATTGCCAGTGCCACTCGGTGGCAAAAGTACAGATTCGCTTTAAGGGGCGCTGTTAAGTGCCTGACTGTATTAACTATGGAGAAACGCGACTTCGATAAGAAAACCGTTTCAAATGGATAACCTGATACAGAGTCTGTCACGGAAATCGCTTCGTCGAGTTTGGTGGGGGGAATAACCCCTCACGTGGGCTTAAGAACGGTTGAAGACATACAGTATACCTCGGCTGGTTGTTGTACCCGGCGCGTCGTCAGTGCCCAACACAGAAAAAAAGCGGTCGCCGGTTAGTTTTAAAGCACGGTGACTGCAATTGTTAGGCTCTGCCCCATTTGAAGAACACAGAGTCACTTTCCTTAGATGACTTGTGTCGTGCTGTGTCGTACGGTCCGCGCTGCTTGACTTTTTCGGTCGCTGGCTTTTCTTGATCTCGACTTGCGTACAGGTCATACTTGCGCTTCCGTACAGTACGCAGAAGTGGTGTGGGCTCCTTTTGCTGCCGTTTCTAACTAGTGCGGTCAGCCATCAAGCGAGCTACCATTGGTAAACTTGGGGGCACTTAAAGATGTCTCGAAGATTCTGATCCGGGGGTCGTTTGTCGGGTGGGGGAACACCCTTGTTAGATCTATGGATTGTATCAACTAGAGTGCGAACAATACGTGAGAAACCCAATACCCAATACCCAATCGCAATACCTGAGACCCCCAATACCCAATACAAAATACACAATACTTGGGTAGCTGAGCTAAAAATTGCATTTCAGTGAACAAGTACATTCCAGTGGTGTACACAGGATTTCTTTCACAGGGATTAAAATTTCGAAGAGGCCTCGCTGGGCATTTGTCCAACTAGGGCGAGAAATTTTGAAAAATTACCCTTTAAGCAAGCATTTAGAAGCCGTTCTGGAGGGTAAAATAAGCAGAAATTAACAGTTTTAGCCCATACATGATCAACTGTATTGCAATGTTTCTTACTTTCGGCGGATTTTTCTTCGTACTCCATCGGAAAGGGGTGTACCAGACCCGCCCGCACCCCCTGGGTACAGCACTAATACATTGTATATTCTATATCACTAAAAATGACAAATACCAATTGAACCACAAGCGTTCATCTTAGATAAGAACAGAGAAATTGCACTAATTACTAGTGTCCTACTTAGAAAAGCGGACAGTATAAGACATTCGTAACCTTTAGTTTATTAACGCAATAACGGCTTTCTATACCTACATTGTAATCATCGGTCAATATTTTCGATTTTTTCAGGTCAGTTTTTCAGTTCAACAAGTATTTTTATCGATTTTTATGGGTCCTAATTAGTATTGGGTATTGGGGCATAAAAACCAAATGCAGTACACAACCGAACAACATAGGTTTGTCTTTTGATAACTTAGTCCGTTTGACTCAGTTGATGTGTACGGTACATATTCTTGATTCTGTTGTTGAAAGTTAGTCTGCCTGCACCTCGCTATCCAAAATGACACATAATATAAAACTTTCAACCAAACTACACAATACAATTTACACTGTTTCAGATTGTACACTGTTTCGAACGTTTAACGATAATTTAGACTGCTAAACACATTCCAATCGCTACATATGCAACGCACCGTAGTTTTAGTCGCAAAATACTCGGGGGCAATTTCAGTTGCATTTTTGTTGCATTTTTGTTGGGCACTGACCCCGCGCGGTTGTGGCGGTTGTACCCGTCCGGTTCTCGCTTTGCTAGGGAGATCACTCGAACTGCAAATTTTGAACAAAGACGACCGAATGTGGTATCAAATGACTGCTGACGATCTCTTGATTATTATTTTACACATCAACATTTAATTACTGCATGCTATATTCAGCTTTACCTCAGATACGTGTTTTTGGTCTCGGAACAAATCATGTAAAAACGTGCGCACCCAAATTGTAAATCTTTAACAAATGTGACAAAATATGGTATCAAGCAACTGCATTTGACTTGTGGATTATTTGTTTAAACACCAGCACATCCACCACCAATTACTGCATGCTACTTCACTGCTCTCGCCATATCGCCTTACTTCATCCATTATCGGCCGATTAGCCCCGGAACCCCACTTAGAAAACTTGCTATGATAAAATTCATACGCATTCGTGCCCAAGACCAGATCGGTAGACCATTACCCTAGCTACAGAATAAGCACAGTTAGAAAGATTGGGATCGAAACCCCCAGGACGGTGATCCTTGGTAAACGACGATCATTATCACTATGAAAAAATTGAAAAAAGAAGTTTTCTCAATCATATTTTATAAGGTAGAGCTACCAATTTTTCCATAGGTCTACCTTAGATGCATTTACTTTCAGAGATCCTTGAACAGCAAATTAAAAAATGGAAAAAAAGAAAAATGCTCGATTTCGACTACCGCTTACTAAAACAATCGTAGCATTCGAGTCCGCCAACAGATATCTTTGCCCAAGAGCATATGGGTAGATATGACAATTTGCCGTCGATTAAGCATAAATATAACAATCTTCGTCCTAGCCGGTCACAGAACGGTTGTCCTTTTTAAACAAAAAATGGCCAAAAATGAAAAATGATCTACACTTGAATGAAACACTAATCGGCTCAAGTTGTGATCTCCCTAGCTTTTGCTGCTTGCTGGCTTCGTTTGTTACGCGCGGGGTCAGTGCCCAACAAAAATGCAACAAAAATGCAACTGAAATTGCCCCCGAGTATTTTTCGACTAAAACTACGGTGCGTTGCAAATGTAGTGATTGGAATGTGTTATCAGTCTAAATTATCGTTAAGCGTTCGATATCTATACAATCTGAAACAGTGTAAATTGTGTTGTGTAGTTTGGTTGAAAGTTTTTTATTATGTGTCATTTTGGATAGCGAGGTGCAGGCAGACTAACTTTCAACAACAGAATCAAGAATATGTACCGTACGCATCAACTGAGTCAAACGGGCTAAGTTATCAAAAGAGAAACCTATGTTGTTCGGTTGTGTACTGCATTTGGTTTTTATGCCCCAATACCCAATACTAATTAGGACCTATAAAAATCGATAAAAATACTTGTTGAACTGAAAAACTGACCAGAAAAAATCGAAAATATTGACCGATGATTAGGTATAGAAAGCCGTTATTGTTTAATAAACTAAAGGTTACGAATGTCTTATACTGTCCGCTTTTCTAAGCAGGACACTAGTAATTAGAGCAATTTCTCTGTTCTTATCTAAGATGAACGCTTGTGGTTCAATTGGTATTTGTCATTTTTAGTGATATAGAATATACAGGGTGTGCCAAAAAAAAACAACCCAGCAGATTTTTCGCTGTAGCAACCGCAAATCTCAACCGATTTGAATGAATCCTTTTTTAAATGAAAGATAAATAAATTCTTGAAAGATTGATGTAACGCTTATTAATGTACCCTCCTCAGTTCCTGAGATATTCACTCTCAAAGTCAAAACTGTGATTTTGGCAGTGAACAAGAGGGAATTTTTCTTTTCCGCTGCACTTCGTAATAAAACGGATTCCTGCTACTGCTGAGGGCTATTGGAGGCTTTACTGGTGACACATAAACTCGGTTCACTTCAACAGTAAAGTGTCATTAGCCCCCAGCAGTAGGAATCTGCTTTATTATGAAGTGCAACGGAATCGCCCTTGTTCTTTGCCAAAATCTGTTTCGACTTTGAGGGCAAATATCTCAAGAACTAAGCAGTGAATCTCAATAAAAATTGCACCAATCTTTGAAGAATTTTTCAATCTTTCATTCAAAAAAGCATTGATTCAAATCGGTTAGGATTCATGGTTGCAAAAGTAAAAAATCTGCTGGGTTGTGTTTATCACTCTTGTTCACTGCCAAAATCTCTGTTTTGACTTTGAGGGCAAATATCTCAGGAACTAAGCAGGCTATCTTAATAAACGTTACATGAATCTTTCAAGAATTTATTTATCTTTATTTTAAAAAAGGATTCATTCAAATCGGTAGAGATTTGCGATTGCTACAGCAAAAACTCTGCTGGGTTGTTTTTTTTGGCACACCCTGTACAATGTATTAGTGCTGTACCCAGGGGGTGCGGGCGGGTCTGGTACACCCCTTTCCGGTGGAGTACGAAGAAAAATCCGCCGAAAATAAGAAACATTGTAATACAGTTGATCATGTATGGACTAAAACTGTTAATTTCTGCTTATTTTACCCTCCAGAACGGCTTCTAAATGCTTGCTTAAAAAGGGTAATTTTTCAAAGCTTCTCGCCCTAGTTGGACAATGGCCAACCAGGCCTCTTCGAAATTATAATCCCTGTGAGAGAAATCCTGTGTACACCACTGGAATGTACTTGTTCACTGAAATGCAATTTTTGGCTCAGCTACGAAAGTATTGTGTATTTTGTATTGGGTATTGGGGGTCTCAGGTATTGCGATTGGGTATTGGGGTATTGGGTTTTTCACGTATTGTTCGCACTCTAGTTGATACAATACAATCCATAGATCTAACAAGGGTGTTTCCCCACCCGACGGACGACCCCCGGATCAGAATCTTCGAGACATCTTTAAGTGCCCCCAGGTTTACCAATGGTAGCTGGCTTGATGGCTGACCGCACTAGTAAGAAACGGCAGCAAAAGGAGCCCACACCACTCCTCCGTACTGTACGGAAGCGCAAGTATGACCTGTACGCAAGTCGAGATCAAGGAAAGCCAGCGACCGAAAAAGTCAAGCAGCGCGGACCGTACGACACAGTACGACACAAGTCATCTAAGGAAAGTGACTCTGTGTTCTTCAAATGGGGCAGAGCCATGGACCACGGTATACACATGGACACGAAGCTGAAAATTCCCGCTATACCACAGTTGCGCGACCCCAAAAATCGACCGAATCAACAAACTGGTACCTAATCGAAGAAGTACAACGAACGGACAAGTAGCATAGAGATGTATTTCAACTGTGGCACTGCAAAGCAATAATACAGTCATCGTCAGCACGAGATTTTCACCAAAACAGAGACCAGATGCAGAAATTTGCACAGACAACGACGAGATCACACAAAAACGTATCGCAGTCAAACATTTCTAGACTTGAGCTTATTAACAATATTCATCTTACTAGAGCTATCAGACAACTTCTTGACAAGATTCTTGCACAGGCAATTACCTATTTTCGAAATCAAAATACGATAAAACTCATGACCCCGACGGCATGAGAAATCAGTGCCTAAAATGTCATAAACCGGTTGTTCTTCTTCCAAAAGCAACAGCACAGCTTCAACGAAAGTGGCTTTAATGCTGTGGAAACTGCAACAATGGCGAATAGAGAGTCTGCTCAGCAGTGATACAGGAATAAACCAGCCAGGCTTTCCAGCAAATTCCGCAGGCAACAACGCTGGGCACAACCAAGCCACCTCGGTTGACCTGATCTATCAGCTGACCTATTTTTTGCGAATCGCTGTTCTCCACACTCAGCTCAGACAATTCATCAACGTCGGCGTTTGGATCGACCAGAATGTCTTTGCAGGCATTTGGAGAAGCAACCGCACCAAAGCACCGCAGACATAGAAAACAACGTTAGCGTCCGTGCAGTAATGGTCAGATTGGCTTGGCTGTCCCATTATTTGACCAACGCGTGCATTTATTAGCTCACCGGCCTTTAGTCGGCCACTGTCAGTCAACAGGCGAGGGCACCGGAAGTATCTCACCTGTATTAACGTGGAATTAATTTTTGATCAAGGAACCAGCTCGAATCTGTCATTCACTATCAAGCAGTTGCCGCGGAGTAATCCAGTGATTTCCACGGGACAATTGGCAATACCAGGAATATCGGCGTTCTAGTGGGTCGGAGCGGAGTTGAATTTACCAAACAGAACCCAGTCAATCGAAGCTCGGTTAGGCAATATCTAAAAATACACATATACCTTAATAAAATGAAAAATCTAAAGATCAGAAATATGCAAATATAAAAGAGCGATAACAGAAAAAACAATGCAAACGTAAAAAATAATAATTACCTAGCTCTTTTTCTACCATTGTCTTACACATGTGCCGCGCGGCTAGGAACGTTTCAGAAGTTAACCCTGGTTTATCAGACGACTGCCACTCATCAAGAATTGACAAAAACTGAGTTAGGCTAACTAACTAACTAACAACGACCTATGTAGGCACCTACTAGAGATTCAACCTCAAAGAAAAATACCGGATGCCGGATATTGCTTCCGATCAGAAAAATACCGGATTATCCGGTATTTTAACCGGATAATATGTAAAAATACCGGATACCGGATAGTGTTTTTGAGCTAAAAAATACCGGATTATGGTTGCATCTCTAGTACCTATCCACATGCATGGGCCGGAGGGGGTCTGGAGATCTGGGGGTCCCGGAAAAAAAAGTAAAAAAACGCCTATTTTGACTTAATTAAGCGAAAATTTTCTCCCTCCGGGTGGCGGGGTGGGGGGGGTATGGCCGGCCGAGGGGTAGTGTTGACCGGCGAGGGGAGGGGGTAAACCTCCCTTATCCCCTGCGGCCTTGTCTGCCTATCCATCTACCACCTACTATTAAAAAAGGAATTCTTGTTTTTTTCGAACTTTCGAAAAATCCCTTTTACATAGGCGAATAGCTTAAAATGAAAGCGTTTTACAGGTTTCCCGAGTACCTTAATCGCTCTCTGCTGATCAAATAACCTATACGAACGTGCATAGACCCGTAATTCGTTCCCGTAAAACTCACCTACTGATTCTGGGAGGATGACAAAAAAGGTTAGAAAAAATCGTGAAAAAATTGTTAAAAAACTGACTAAATTACGTTAGAAAATCGTTGTTGTACCGGAATTTGGTTCTACAAAAGATTCCATTAGTCAAATAAACAAACAAACTACCTAACTTGTTCTTCTTTTCTTCTTTTTTATTAATTTTCCTCGGCGGGAGCGTCGCGGGAGCGTTTAATGTTTCAGCTGATGGGTAAACTCACGCGCAACTGCGGTAGAGATGGGTAAATGAAGGAGGTTTCAACTTCGTGTCCATGTGTATACCGTGGTCCATGGCAGAGCCTAGCAATAGCAGTCACCGTGCTTTAAAACTAACCGGCGACCGCTTTTTTTCTGTGTTGGGCACTGACGACGCGCCCGTTTGTTACTTGTTAGTATAATTTTATTGTTTGGCGGTCATGTGTTGGCTGGTGGTCGCCGGCCGGTAGAAGCAGAAAGACGATGTCAGGAAGAAATAAGGCTTATTATTCGTTTGCTGACCTGCCAGATAATTTGTGGGAAGAAATTCTGAAGCAGCCGGCTGTGGGTCCGAGAGACATCTTGCATTTCGGAGCTACTCGCAAGTGTCTCTTCGACATTTCGCGAAGAAACAGAGTCTGGAAAGCTAAGTTTATTCAGAGGTGAGAGGCTAAACATTCATTCAGAGAGGGCAGATAATTTGTCTACAAAATGGCAGTGACAAGCAGGTTCGTGCGAAACCTGGATGGAAAGTCAGGGGGAGTCGTGAAAAAGTCAGGCAATTTAAAAACAGTCAAAGAATCAGGGAAAAGTTAGGGAATTTTGTGTCTGGTCAGGGAAAAATTTGATAGCTGTAGAAATAGGTAACTACTAAACTTCGCAACATCGCAACCAGTCGCAACTTCGCAACCACTCGCACCCGTTCGCATCCGCCGGGCGCCAACTCTAGAACATGGACGCGAAGATTTATTTGATGATGAAATTGCGCAAACGGAATCAGAAGTGCCAGATTATGTTACGAGCGATGTTCGAGTAGAGAGGACAGTGTATGATGGGGTGGCCGGAGCGGATGAAGGACATGGACATCATATGAAAATGTATTCAATGCTACAGAAAGCCATGAGGGAAGACTCTCAGTGTTCTAACCCCAACATTTTGGAACAATTTACTGAAACTGGACGATTTTTGGGCTGAAAATTTCGTTTTTAGGTAAAAATACAATTTTGGTGCACCTAATGACAGCAAGGGAGAGGATTGTTTGTAGGCAGGGTTACCCCATTGAAGGGCTCTGAAAAGAGCGCGTGGTGTCCTACGGAGCTGTCCGAAAGGGCAGTGCAACTCAAAAACAAACAAACAAACAATTAACCATTCTGTTTTTTGGCAAAAAAATAATAATTGTTGGATCGGGAACCCTGTGACGAGGCTGCCACCGATCGAACATACATTATAACCATAATTAACGCAACACGGCTAAATCTTTCGATTGTGACTATAAACAAATAAAAACTTTTTTCATTTTTGATACGGCGCGATCGTAAACTGTAGGTGGGGCCCAGCCAACCCGGGGGCGAGTGAAGATTTGAGCCAGGCCGTGTGTGCAGCAAAGGCCCCTGGGCCGGCCGGGCCCACCTGTAAATTTGAAAATCTGGCCAGTTTTCTAGATATTATACGTACATAGCAGCTCTTTCAGCCTTCCTTACTGAATTCGAGCCGTACCATGACTGCTTGTAGTCCGATCTGATCCGATGTGCGGGGGACGACCCTATACGATCAGACATATGCGGTCCATTTCGCAACCCCCGTAATTCGTGATCTCGGATGTTTTCCCTTCTTTCACTGCCCAACCACATCCTAGCCATGCTGTGCCATTGGGTAGCCAGTCACTAAGAGAGCGCCTGACATGTAGACGTCAGCTCCGGACGGCCGGGCGCCGGTGGAGGGACTGCCGGCATAGTTGGTTTCTCAGACAGCTCCTGACATCGTTGATCTTCTTTTCCTCCAACACAAGCATGCTTTGCGGAGCGCTTTCTGTTCAACGGCAGATACAGTCGGTTCCCATTTACCTACTGAAAGGAAATGTGGAGTCTTTTACTTGTTAGTCTTTGTATAACACAACACACGCGCACTCACTGAATCACACACGACAACCACACAGGAAGATACACACAACAACACTCACACAAACTATCAAACTCTTCACTACCTACTCGCTGTCATCAAGTTTCGGTGGAGCTTTGTGCCCACGACCAACTCTTAACGGCAAGCCACTTGTCGCGCCGGGATGAGCGCAGGAGCACGCGCAGTGGCTTTGCGGCCTAAACACCACTACACCAACTGTGCCGGTTGTAGTCCGACTGCTTGTAGTCTTACAGTACGTGTAAACCTACCGAGTCACATTAAATCGAACCGTCAACCCAGCGAAGTACGGTACCAATATGTACGTACCTTCTTATTATTCCGCTGTAAGTCTGAGCATATTCCAAGAATTATTTTCTCTCAATCGTAGTCGCACAACAACAATTACGCTTAATAAAACAGGTTTTTCTTCGAAACAAACAAGCAAATAAAATATGCTCAAATTTACAGAACAAACAAACACAGTATGAAAGAATGGAGAGATACGGTCATAGAAGTAATTTTACTGCTAGAAGTATAAGCTTGCTACGCAAGGTACAGTATCGTAAGCCTCCCCTTCCCTGCAACAACAGAGCAACTAAGCAAAAAGGCAACAACGTAGAAAGAACGAAAGAAACTACTAACAAATTCAAAATGAAGAGAACCAATCAAAGTACAGGAAGAGAGTCCAGAGTACCTCACAAATCGGCAGCAAGCTGTTCATTCAGATGCCTGCAGTGCACTTGGTTGATTTTATTGAAAAGATTCGGCGGGATCCGCATTAGATGAGCACTGAAGTATGGGTACCGGCCCAGCACACAACTATAGCGAGCGTGCACCAATCTCGTCTGGGTACGAGAGTGGCTGTACCGATTTTCGTAGGGCAGCCAGTAGCGTTCCTCATGCGAAAGCGCAATGTCCTCTGGTGGGCGCAGATTCTCTTTGGCTGGGAAGTGAGACTAAAACGAGAGAAATTATTTGTGACTTACATACATAGCATACATGTAACAGGGGGGTCTGGGGGGTCTGCCCCCCACTCGACTTAGGCCAGACCCCACCGGATGGGACCCCCCCCCCCCCCCGAGACGATTTTTCCGACCCCCCTCCGATTTTTCTGGCAAGTAATTTTTTGTGCAAATTTTTGCAATTTCAGACACAAAAATTGCCAAAATCGCCTGTAAAAGCTTACTTTTTAGCTGTATTTCAGCCCAAATAAGCGATTTTTGACGATTTACAGCCCAAAAATTGCGATTTTTTCGATTTTTGAGCCTTTTTTAGTGCCCGACCCCCCTCCCAAAATTTTGGCTCAGACCCCCCCGGCCGGCGCCAGACCCCCCCCAACCCCCCTCCCCCCTTCGGCGGATGACCTGTTACATGTATGTTACATAGTATATCTTGAGGTCTGTAAAAACAGATTCTCTATTTGTAAATCTTTTCAGAAATTTAAGCAAGAATATACGTAAAATGAAATTTACATATACTAAGATAGCGACAAAAGGCAGGTACGTACAATGTAACTTACTTGACACGACCAGCACCAACGGGCATCACTTGTAGAAAAGAAGGATTGCAAATCCACAACGAGGAAAAGATTGTCATTGTGGTACGGTTGAGTGTACGTTGGAGGACGAGGCATCATCAAAACACGTCTTTGTGCTTCAGTCGGAGGGCTGGCTGAGCCATCTGACAGTCGTTCAGGCCAATGCAACTGCTTATGGCGTATGTCAGCGGGAGCAGCAGCAGCTACGTGTGAGGCGAACGCAGGCATTGACTGAACCACAGTAGTGCTCTCAAGTCTGGACGTTGGGGTGCCTGACAAATTAGTGTGTGCCCAAACTTATATCACAGTAATGTTTAGCCCGACTGACTTATACGAACTTTGGAATGCACCCTCAAACCACGATGCTAATATAATTTCCTAACTAAAAAATAAAGTTCATAAAGAATTATAGTAAGACCGAAAACGACCGAATTTACCTTTTCGTCGTTTTGTTCCATGCCCAGGCTTATGGCCAGCCTTTTTCGGCATCCTTTGCTCCACGAGCTGAGTTAGAGTTGTTGTAGAGAACCGCTCCCGTACAATGCGCACAAATTCATCTCGGGCATCAAGGAAAATAGCAACAGCTAGAGTGTGCGAACACACTCTCTGGTTGAAGCTACAGAACTCAACACAATTTGTGCTGTAACCGGCTGTTCCCTGCAGAGGCTGGCCACAGACAAAGCGCATTCCGTCTAGCTGATTGACCTTCTTTAAATCGTCTCCATCAAAAACACTGAACATCGATTTCTTGCCAGGGTTCTGAACGACCATCCCATTGGAACTAAGCTCGGAAGCTTTCTGGGACAGCTGTTTCCACATCTCGGCGGTCACTCCAAGCATATCCCGGCACTCTTCTGCCAAGGGGTCCTGTGCCTCTTGGCCTGGGAAATCGGACCGTACAGTTTCTGCCACGGTTGTTACTGGCATCAGGAACAGCTTTAACAGGTGGCCGGCTTTCTGATTCTGCGACATCTGAGCCCACCTTGCGGCATGAAGTTGGAGACTTGATCGCAAATGGTCAACAATTCTGTAGCTGCCGCTTCCCAACACAGCATTGTTCAGCTCACCAAACAAACCCGCAGTACACGTGTGTATCTCCATCAAGTCAAGTCACATTAAACAGTATATAAGGTGACCATGCCATCAAAATCGTTAAAAATGCTATAGATAGAAATCGGAGGGGTCTGGCTGTAGTTGATGGGGCAGGGAAGGCACCCTCAAATCTCCTGATACTACTGATACATATGAACAAAAGAACATACATACAGCTGCATACATGTAACAGGTCATCCGCCGAAGGGGAGGGGGTTAGGGGGTCTGGCGCCGACCGCGTCCGCGCATAAATCGTCTTGGGGTCCCCCTATCCAGGGGTCTGGACTAGGTCGGGTGGGGGGCAGACCCCGACCCCCTGTTACTTGTAATGCATACCTGCTAAAGACTGCTTCAAACGGTAGGCAAACTGATGCCACGGTAGTCGTTTTCCATCAGGTGATACTAACGCTTTAACTCGCCTATTCATAATCTCAGAATCGTTGTTTGTTACGCGTCCTGGAGGGTCACCAAATCCGGCTGAAAACGGTGGAAAAATACGTAGTAAACTAATTGCAGAGCTGTGCAGTGGTACTGCGCTAATACTGGGCACTGATATAGGCATACATACGTATTATTAACAAATCATAAAATACTATGTTTAAAAAAAGCCAATAATTGGTACACCAACTAGCAACTAGCACAGCTGGCCAAATAATCGAGAGAACTTAGTATAACAAAGGCCGTACGTATTAACGAAGCATAATTGCATTTATTTTGCTTGCCTCTTATACGATAGGGACGGCCATAATTTGTCCACCAGTAGTCGGCTTTAGTTCTGAATAACTCAGAGAACAAGCTAGCATCGGAAGACTGATGAACATCCTGCATCTCGTTCCAGGCCAATGAGAGAGCTGTCTGCCAAGTTTGAAATTCCTCATAGCAAGTGGCATCAAATAATCCACATTGCCTGATTCTGCAATAGCAATATTTAGCAATGTCTCGTTAATCCAACCAACCTAACCTATGTTTAGAGGCAGGATCACGTGTTTCAGCACCAAAGATATCGTGCACAATCTGCTCCTTCTGCGCCTTCGTTAAACCAGTACACTTGGCAAGCATCGACTCGGCTGAAGTTCGCAGATGCAATTCACACAGCAAATGCACTGATTTGTGTGGAGCAAACAAGGAGCACTGAGTCAAGCCATTGATCAGAGCTTTTTCGTCGTCAGATATCCAAGCCGATACGAACTGGTTACTACTAGCGCCTGAATAGAAATAAGGAAAATCGCGCATCAGTAATACATTTTTACCTGACCACAGTTTCAGTTGTTCAGCCATCCAGTTGTAATCTTTCGTCTCTTTATGGTCAGACACCATAACCGCAAAAGGACGCAGCACATTGCGCCCGTTCTCTTGGTCCAAAATCAAAGGGTGACGGGCAGACATCAGAGTGACGTATCCACCAGACACAGCATTGAAAGTCATGTCAACAGTCACCACCGAACCATGGTGTAACACGGCTTCCTGGAAGAACAATAGCATTTGATCACTTGCGAGAAATGCACGGGTAGACTGTTGGCCTGGGTAACGCTCCACCACAAAGTTCCGAAGCAAATCCTCTGTTGGCGACTGGCACATTCGCGCTAACAGCTCGAAGTCATTAGCAACAGATACTCCGCCTTTCCCTTTGCGACTGCCAGCTGTCCGCAAAGCAACGTTTCTGAGCTGCTTGTAATTTCGAGGATTAAACCCTGGACCCGCCGACTCCACTACAGTTCCTGTCTGTTCGGTTACTACATGGAAAGCAGGCTGAGGGGAAGCCATCTTCACAGCAGAGCGCTCAAGGTTGAGGACACTTTTGGCAGTCGGATGAAAGGGTCGTCTTTTGTCCTTACTGGAAGCGTGTGCAGCAATTTGGAACTCATATGGCTCACAGTTCCACTCATACGACACAATCGCCCATTTTGGGGCATGGGGCTCTTGACTGAAGTATCCAAGGAAGAGCTTTTTCTTGAACTGCCTCTCCTGTGGATGAGTGCAACAGCGTCGTCTGATCATCAGATCCCATCCATCGCCTTCCTTCAGCTTCTTTGCGACACGGCCTTTGCAAACAACTTCCATCACTGAACTATCAATACAGTAGAAATAATTGCTGCCGGACCACTTTCCCCAGGATCCATAACAATCTCGTGACACATCATCAGGATGGCCGAGCTTTGTCAAGTCCACCAGAAACGTGGCAGTTTGCCCAGGACAAAATTGCGGAACTGCAGTACACACCATCTGCTGACCGTAGAACTCTTCACACTTGAATGCAAATATCTCTGCCACTTCCTTACACTCAGTGATTGCCTTTTTGCACAGTAAGGGCTGAAACAATAAGTAATTAATTAAAATTCTCTTAACTATGACCATTACAAGTACAAAACAAGTACACGTAAACATACATACGTATAACAGGTTCCGGCCGGCGTCGGGAGGGAGAGGGGGTTTTCCGTCAGGTGGGGTGGGTCGAGGGGGTTTCGTTCCAGAGGGGGTCCAAAATTTGAAAAGCTCCAGAACGCCTGGAAATGCGTTTTTAGCTCGTTTTCTCAGTAAGGAGGCTAAAAATCTCTATTTATCCTGCCAAATAGCATTTTAGAGCTAAAAACTAGGCAAAAAATGGCAAAAAGGGCTTCTAAAAACACCGATTTTTCTTAAATATCAGCAGTGGAAACGCCAAATTCGGTTTCCAAAACTTTTCAAGCGAATTTTAGGCTAAAAATTAGTGATTTCTGTGTCGCGCAGTGGCTACAGGCTTTATGCTATTGTGAGAGCGGTGAGACCAAGCGGCCAGAATCGGCTAAGGCATTTTAGCAGAGTGAGTAATCTGAGAGCGATAAACAGATCATTAGAACATATGGCTAGCTAAACGAACGGCCGGCGCCCGACGTGCTGAATTAAGCAAGCAGTGCACATTACTACAGACGTACTGTACGTTACTAAATTAAAAGCAGAATTAGACCGCACAACACACTACAACATAGTTTGACATTCTGACCCAGATTGTTAGTACTGGAGCCACTACCAGTACTTGCATTTTTGGGTTGGCGGGGGTCGGTGAGGGGGTGTTGGCCTATCTAGCTAGTGGTAACCCCCAAACCTCCTAGTACATGTATCCATACATGGGACAGAAAAATCCGTACAGAGTTCCGAAACCCTGTTTAGAGCATCTGAAACCCGTATTACCGATCTGAAACGCTAATTAGAGTTCTTGAAACCCTATGTAGTGTTTACGAAACCCTTTTTTGATATTTAGAAACCCTAATTAGGATTTCGAAACAATAATTACAGCTTAAGATACCCAAACTGCGTTTTTAAACCTTAACGTGGGTTACCAAAGTTAGTATTCTGGGGTTTTTGAATTTTTGTACTTTTTAACCCAAAATAGGGTTCAGCGTTCTCAAACCCCCCAGAATCCGGCTGCATGGCCTTTGCCCGAAAATCGGGCTTGGGATTTAAAACCCAAACTACATGTATAAGTTCGAGAAATGACAGTAGTATTCGTTAACTTACTGTGTTCTGAGGTAGCTCAATTTCATCAGATCCAGAAAATGACTGAATCACAGAGGCAAATGAGGGTTCCTCCTGCATACCGGAATCGCTACTGGAGCGGCTTGGCACTGACTGACTTCGTTTCCCCGGTGTCCCATCACTGCTGTTGATGATGCGAGCGATTTTCTGAGGTGGCGACCTAAGTAGGAGAAAAGCATTGGCATAGTAGCTAGCAATGCAAATTTTCTTACCTTCGTGCGCCTGAGGAGACTCCCGTAATATCGACAATTTCGCTGTCTACCAAGAGGTCAGAAACCGAAGACGACTTCTGTCTTGAATTCAATGGGGTGCTCGTGAGACAGTGACCATCAGCGAATAACATGGGTTGAGTTGCATCTAAGTCTGAAATCGGTCATTCAGCTTCGTAGATGCCTTTAACAAATTCACGCAAAGGCCGAGGATCGGGAGCCTCATTGCAGAGGATTTTATTATTAGTTACGGGGTCATCAACAACTCTTACAGTACGTTCAGCTAGATCGCGCCCGGAACCGGCTTTAGGTTTGGAAAACAGGGCCTCCGGTCCTGGTACGTAGCCCATACTGATGCGTGTCTCAGTCGTTCAGCTAGATTGCGGACCCGGTGCTGGTTTTTGTTTTCGAAAACAGGGCCTCCTCATACAGATGCATGCAATCATAATCCGATATTATTGTCGGGTATCTCGGGGTTCTTTTAGTTTTGGTAAACAGGGCCTTCGGCGCGTAGCCTATACCGATGCGTAGCTTTGGTGTTCTTAAAAGGCTTACTGCACTTTTTTATTCGAAAAGCAAAACAAATTAATAGTAGGTATGTAGTGTTTGTATGTACCTTCGACAGTAAAACTGGTGTCAGTCGTTTGCCTAAACTGTGGTGGTGGTGGAGAAGCAGTCTGCCCTTGTTGTTGATGTGACCGCCTCATCTTTCATTGAATGCAAAGACTTTATACACAAAAAGCGAAGTAGGCATCCGTTACATCACGTCATAGTAGCCTTTCTGGCAAGCAAACGCACAAGAAAGAAAAAAACAAAAAAGTCCGAAAGTTTTTTCTTGCTTCTTCTGTTTTCTTCGCATCGACGTTCTAGAGTTGGCGCCCGGCGGATGCGAACGGGTGCGACTGGTTGCGAAGTTGCGACTGGTTGCGATGTTGCGAAGTTTAGTAGTTACCGCAGAAATATCGGATCAGGTGTAGCTGGGGGGGGGAAATCAGGAACCGATCCCAAACAAAAACTAATGTGTTTAATGATCATAAATAAATATATATTAACGATTTCTATCGATAAATATCGACTATCGATAATTTTTTGGCAAAATTCCAAAATTTCAAAATCGTCCAAAATGGTCATGTCATATATCATTTGAAAGCCCTTCGCCTGGCGAGTCTAATGATCACTAAATCAGCATAGGGCACGCCCCGGGGGGCCTGTTTTGCCAAATATAAATGTACCCCTAGAGACGCATCAGTATAGGAACGCTCTGGATGGCCTGTTTTCCAAATATAAAAATACCCCTAGGAGCGCATCAGTATAGGTACGGTCCGGATGGCCGGTTTTCCAAATATAAAAATACCCCTAGGGGGACGCATCAGTATAGGCACGCTCCGAAGGGCCTGTTTTAAAAACATAAAAACACCCCTAGGGGACGCATCAGTATAGGGCACGCTGCGGGGGGCCTGTTTTAAAAACATAAAAATACCCCTAGGGGGACGCATCAGTATAGGCACGCTCCTGAGGGCCTGTTTTCCAAATATAAAAATACCCCTAGAGACGCATCAGTATGGGGCACGCTCCGGAGGGCCTGTTTTCCAAATATAAAAATACCCCTAAGGGTACGCATCAGTATAGGGCACGTTCCGGAGTTGAATAGTCATAAGAAAGTTAATTCATTAATGTACAGTCCATTTCTGACCTTCCCTGATTCCCCCCCAGCTACACCTAACCCGAAATATCTCTTGGTGCCAATACTTGCATAGCGCTGGGCCAAAAGTTGCATTTCAATGAACAAGTAGATTCCAGCAGTGTACGCAGGATTTTTTGCACTGGGATTAAAATTTTGAAGAGGCCTGGTTGGGCTACTGCCCAAACAGGGCGAGAAATTGTTAAAAATAGCCTTTAATTAAATAATGGTGCCAGTACCATAAACGGCGTCGTGTGCCTGACTGTTAAACTGAACATTTACCCTCAAAATGCCGTTTAAATGCCTTTTGCAAAGGGGAGGTTTGAAGGCCAAAAATTTTTGCTTTTTTTTAAAAAAAATTTTGTTTGAAAATCGTCTTAAAGGGGTCCAGCGTGCTAGTAGTACAGGTACTTTACAAATTTTCCACTTTGCACCACAAGTCAGTTAAGAAACCAGTTCGAAAGCGCCAATTCAGGTCTAAACGCTGCCTATAACTGCATAATTTCACCGAAAATTCTCTTTAAAGTCACTTCTAGGCATACATGTAACAGGAGGGTCTGCCCCCCACCCGACTTAGGCCAGACCCCCCCCCCCTCCGATTTTTCTGGCAAGTCAATTTTTTACAATTTCACACACAAAAATTGCCAAAATCGCCTGCAAGACAGCACTTTTTAGCTGTATTTCAGCCCAAATTAGCGATTTTTGGCAATTTTTAGCCAAAAAATTGCGATTTTTTCGATTTTTGAGCGTTTTTAGTGCCCCCCCCCCCCGCCCCCAAAATTTTGGCTCAGACCCCCCCCCCCGGCCGGCGCCAGACCCCCCAACCCCCTCCCCCCATCGGCGGATGACCTGTTACATGTATGGCCGGTTGCTGGATAAAATGTTGGCTGCTTCCAAAGAATTTACTAAAAATTGCATGTGTGTAGGTGAATTTTCCACTCTTTGCCTTATTTTGCATATTGATTTTTCAAAAAATAATTTTTTGAGCCATATAAAAAGCTTTTTTTACAGAAAATAGGTTTTTTATAGAAATTTTTTACCCTAACAACTGTGGGGTAAGCCCCACCCTTACCCCCGCGGCCCATGTATGCTCTCTTAGCCATCATTTTATTAACTGGTAGAAATAACGACTGCCTTTCAGGTGGAATTTCGACTGTCTGTGTGCCGATTTCGTAGCAGAGCTATGGCTGGAGGTGTACAAAGAGAGATACAAAGTGACGGGGTGGTTAAATGAGTCCCTTAAAGAGTTGTCTGAATGTTTTGTAAGAAGAGAAACGTCTGTGGTGCCGTATTGTCAGTTCGACAAGTTTCGACAGACGCTACAGACGCAGTTATTTGTCATAGATGAATTGAGACCTCTGGTCAACCAGTCGGATCAGTGAGTTCTTTGAGCTGTGTTGAATTGTTGTTCAGTAGCATAATATACAACGTGCGTCGAAAAAACCCAGCAGATTTTTTTGCTGTAGCAACCGTAAATCTCAACCGATTTGAATGGATTTTTCGAATTAAAGACAAATAAATCATTGATAGATTGGTGCAATTTCCATTAAGATACTCTGGTTGGTTCCTGAGATATTTGCCCTCAGTAAAATCAGAGATTTTGTATGAACAGCAGCGAGTTTGATTATTCCGTTGCACTTGATAATAAAACAGATTCCTACAGCTAAGGGCTAACGTCACGAGGCTTTACTGGTGACGCACACGCTCGGTTACTTCATCAGTAAAGTGTCATTAGCCCCCAGCAGTAGGAATCTGCTTTATTATGAAGTGCAACGGAATCGCTCTTGTTCATTGCCTAAGTCTGTTTTGACTTTGAGCGTAACTGTCTCAGGAACTAACCAGAGTATCTTGATAAACTTTTACTGTTTTTCAAGAATTTATCTATCTTTCATTTAAAAAGGATTCATTCAAATCGG
This sequence comes from Sabatieria punctata, assembly GCA_030248155.1. Classification (NCBI taxonomy): domain Eukaryota; kingdom Metazoa; phylum Nematoda; class Chromadorea; order Araeolaimida; family Comesomatidae; genus Sabatieria; species Sabatieria punctata. The sequence continues at coordinate 1,307 of JASANB010000020.1, read as the reverse complement.
TTGAGGTTTACGGTTGTCACAGTAAAATATCTGCTGGGTTGTTTTTTTTGCCGCACCCTGTATAAGCGAATAATGTACCACCGACCGCTGGCAGAGCGTGTTGCAACAACCTTTCGGTCACCCTTCTGAAAATTCTTAGGCGCTGTATTACAAGCGAACCGGATTTTGAGCGCTCGTGGCCGTTTCAAGATTATTGAGAGTGAAGATTAAGCAAGAACACAATTACATTTCGTTTTTGTTACTCAGCCACTAGGGATCGTCCCTCCCAAAGCGAGTTTCTTCTAAAAATACGTGGTTTTTCTTCCGCCTGCAAAGATGAAAAAAATGTATCGCACGATTTGAGCAGTAGGCGTCCTCCTTTCGCAACGCTGTTTTCCCCTCATCCATGACTGTTGTATAATTGAAGGTTTGCCTAGAAACAGACTCGTCTGTATCGTATTTTTTCGACAGACTCCAACTACTATTTCTTTTTTCGGAGTGGACGCAAATCATTTATTAATAAATAGACTCTGCTTAATCATTTGGAAGCTATAGACTTATCTGATTTTTAGATCTGAAATCTGGGTTACATGCTTGTAAAGTCTAACATAGTAGCTGGCAAGGAGGCAAGTGTACAAGTTATGGCCGTGTATGTATGTTTTATGCGTCAGTAACACACGCCGTGATATCCATAGTAGAGCTAGTGTGTTAATTAGATACTTCTACCAATTTTTTTCAGTCGAATTTCGGTTTGTTATTTCAGAGAGAACTCTGCTGAATTTGAAAAAAATTCTCGCGAGTGGCCAAAATCGCGTTCGATTTCAATAAGAGTTTTTCGGGAGGGTGAGGGAAAGCTGGTAATTCTATGAATTTATCATGGCTTTTTACCCAAATTCGTCATGAGCTGAAACCGAAAGCCTATAATGCACTAACGCCAGACATGGGCAAAAGGGGATTAACCCCCTCATGCTCTCACCTACCGCCGCTCGCTACCCCTCAGGAATTTTTAAGAAGAATTTTGTATTGAAATTTATAATAAAAGTATGCCTAGATTAGGTGTAAATGATCTCAGAATAGCTTATTTTTAACTTATTTCGGATAAAATTAAGCCTAAAAACATTGGTTTTAGAAAAAGAATTGGACTTTTTGACTTAGTCTTCCCTCAACCCCTCAGGATTTGAAAATTTACCGCCGCCCTTAGCCGAAATGCTAACCCATGTCTTCCCAAAGCTGGAAGTAAATTCCGGAAATTTTTTGGACAACCTATGTACTGCTGATCGAGAAATCCTTTCCTAATTGATGTTGTTGTAACTTTTTGTCCTTTGGAC
>JASANB010000019.1:0-34028 GCA_030248155.1 Sabatieria punctata | reverse complement strand
ACATGATAGTTTTTATGAGATCTGTGGTAAAATAAAGCCGGTTCAGTCTTTCAATTATTACGAGATTATTCCTTTTGAGACGTTAGGCTGAAGCTTGTATGGAGAATTTGTCCTCAAGTGGTCGTTTGACGGCTTACAGCCGAATGGAGTGGAGGCTTAGCTGCGTCTGTGCAATTAGCACATTTGGGCACCTCAGTAAGCGATTTGTCAGATGAGAATCAGCGGCATGCATTCGTTCGAACAGAGATCCACTGACGTCATCGCCTACATATTCGTGGGAATGCTGCTATTCTTCCTCAGTTGCTGCGTACTCTACGTGTGCTGCAGAGTGGCCAGTATCTACAGACCGAACCGAGTTCCGTCTCATCGGAGACCGAAGCAGTCGGACGCAATCCCGACCATTGTGGTGAATCAAGTAAGCAAAGAGAACCAAAGCGGATTGGAGCAGTTGGTTCTGGGAGACGGCACCATCCTTCGCTCGGACGGCAGTCTGTTCAAGCCGGAGTCAGGAGACAGTCACCAGCTGAAAGTGATGCAACCGCCTCCGCTAGGGCGTGCCGCTCTCAAAGCCAGACAGGAAATGTTGAACAAGAAAATGTGCAGCAGATCGCTGAGTTCCTGATTGTGTTTGTTTGCTTGTTTATTTAGTTTTGATACTAATATTTTTTGCCCGTGTACTCTATATTGAAACAGAAGGTTAGCATGTGATTGTCGAAGTAGAGTTGTGGCTGTAGTACGTTGACGTCGGGCAGCGCAGGCAGTGGAATTCCCTTCTGAGCCAACTTGTTCAGCTGTTGTTCGACCACCAGAACCAACGCCATCTGCCACATTTGTCTCAGACCGGCCTGGTCGATCTGACCCACCTGCGACGATCGCAGCGTCAGGTTCGCGTCTGTCACGTGCACTTGAGCCTTCAGTTTCCAGTGGTCGAAGGTCACATCGCTGGGGATGACGGCACTAGCCGAGGCGTCCACCGAGAATAGAGGTACCACTTGACTGTCGGTCAGCTTTCCGCTGAGGTCGGCACGGCCGGTCAGCGAAACGAACGCCCCCGATGAATTGACGTAGGCTGTGGGCGGTTGACTGAGACTGATGGCCATTTGAACCACTCCGCCACTGCCGCACTTGCTCTGGATTTGGGGAATCACCTTGCCTATGCACGGAGTGAAACTGCATTTGCAAGCCAACACTGCTTCCAGGATCTGTAGGTGCTCCTTGACCAAGAACGCCTCGTCTACTAGCAAGTGCGCCTTGCCCGATGTCTGAAACTTGGCTAGTTAGGGTTCTCTCACTACTCATATCAGTGTATCGCTAGTACACGTTTGAAACACGCACAGTGGCGTATCCAGTATTTTGCAAAGGAGGGTGTAAAATTTTGAAGTTGCCTGGTTGGATCAGGACGAGAAAATTTTGCAAAATTAGCCTTCAAAAACGCATTTAAAACGTATTCTGGACATAAAATAGACAGGTGTAGGTGATAATTCATTTCTCTAATTTTTGCCTGATTTTTCCTTCCTACCTCCACCGCAAAGGGGAGGGTTGTATACCCAGGTACGCTACTGAACATACATGCACGACAAGCTAATACACGTCTGAGAAGTACCACAAGTGCGTAGCCTCCTGAACCCAAAACTTCTGCGGCGTTCAGATTTATACACAACATCTTGTCTGAGTGAGCAATGACTGGGGTGGGTGAGGCTGTAGGTATGGCCTGGTCATCTTTGTGTCCTTTGTAGAACACTTTTCCGAGAAATCCAATCGAGGCTGTGTTTTCGTGTATTTCCGGATTTCCAACCAATGAGTAGTCGACACCGAATCCACTGCTGTGGTCACTAATTGAGGTTGGAATCTTTGCTAACTGTTTGTTGGCATCGTCTGTGACTATTTTAGGAAGCTGCAAGCAGTGTGTTTATAACGTTAACCTCAGAATTTTGTAATTACCACCTGCTCACAAATCATCTTTCCGAGCTTATTCTTGAACAGCAGAATTGCAATGTCCTTAACCATATCCAGCACCTGTTCCACCAAATTTCCAGTAAACGTTACATCCAATTTGCCGATCGCAGCGTTGCACGATTTAAGAGCTGTCTAGAGTTTTCGTACCTACGTACATATTACTTGCAAGTGCACCTTAAGGACCTCACCTGAGGCTTTCCTTGCACAGTGGTCAAAGTTGCAAGTACGGTAGCTGAACCGCCGGCTTGCGCTGTCAAGTTACCATAGTGATCTACGTGAAACCATTGAGTTCCCACCCGAACTTTATAATCGGCTACGAGATTTGCGGAGAGCGTGATCTAAAGCTGGGAAAGTTAACTAAACCATGATCAACTAATCACTGAGAACTGACCGAAACTGACAAGCCGTTGGGAGCAGTGAGCACAATGCTGCCCTTGTCGGGCGGTGCATTGAAAGACAAAAGCGTGATGTCATTTATCCAGTACTGGAAGCCATCTCCACTTCCACTCACAGAGTCTATTGTTTCACCTTTCATCTTTTCGTTCAGAACTTTCAGGCCTACATCTTTCAGATAGGTCAGTGCATTTTGATTTGCTTGCAGTCTCAATCCTGGGCTAAAATAATTTCGATTCCCGGCGCGCTAAGTTCTTATTTCTGTACTTCGACAGTTAAGGCCTTAGTTGGTACTGGTGTCAAATCATACAGTACGTATATGGTACTACTTCTCAAAAAAAGTTACGATGCCTATACGTACGTTTAAGAGAAGGTGAAGTTTTAGGGATCTGTAAGACGTACGTAATACCAAATACTGAATTACGGTAGCTCGAATAGTAACTTTCATAAAAAAGTATGAATGAATTTCAAAGTAAGTAAACTATGTGCACTAGCATAAAATATACCGTTTATGTGCTTCTATTTAACTGTTTCAAAACGGTTGCCGCTCTCAACAAAAAACTTACTTTATTGTCCAGCCTGTCGCGAACAACAAAAAAATAAGCCCGAGAACCTTCATTTGGAAAGTCGTTCAGCTGCTTTCGCTTTGGATGTAATATTAGCTGATAAGTAAAAGTTTAAAAATTCGGAGACAGCTGACCAAGTTATTTGCTTTTCTCTTCAGCTTATCTGTCTTTTATTAGCGCATTGTCATAAACGTCAACCGCGTCGGCGTTTTCATCTGCGCAGCGGCACGTTTGGATTTATTTAGTGATCCTAAAACCGTGCGGGAAATAATTAACTTTACGGCACGTAATTTGTTTGACATAGACTGGGCGACCATTTAGAAAGCACGTAAAAGCCAGATTGAGTCAGTTTCTAATCAGAGAGAGGAATCAATGGTGGCTAGAACGTGTTTTGTTCTCCTCTTGGTCGCCTTTCTTCTGCAAGTGCGCGAAGTACCTGGAGTAGTGTCAATCGTTGTCAGACCCTACCAACCGCGAGTCGGCCGATCCAGCGATCAGTCGGTTTTTGCTCCGAAAGCTCTTCCTCGCGATCAGCTTCCTATACATTGGCGAAGTCGATATTTCATGCTCTTGGATCGCAATCGTGAAATGTAGTAGCTCTTGTAATTGCGTCTCATAAATAAAACTAGTTGCTTGCTTGTTTGCTATGCTTTTATTACGGAATTAGAGTGGGATGTTCGTACCATTAACCAGTATACTTGGCGTTAAAGCAAAGAGCCAAACGATGATCACTGAACGCCAAATCCGGCTGCAGCACCTGCAGGTCTGGAATCTGCGGCAGCGGAATTCCTTTGGCGGCCACTTTGTTCAGCTCCTGCTCCACCACCAGAACCAGCACCATCTGCCAAATCTGGTTGAGACCTTGTTCGTCAATCTTGCCCACTTGCGAAGAGGTGACTTTCATGGAGGCCCCGGTCACGTGAACCTGGCCCGTTATAGTCCAGTCCTTGAAGGTGACCGGACTCGGCAGCACTGCCGCTGCATTGGCCGCAACCGTGAACAAGCTGACCTGCTGACCATTGGGCAGCGCCGCCACGAACTTCACCTGACCAGTCAGGGAAATGAAGGCACCGCTGGTGTTGACCTGGACAACTGGCGCTTGACTAAGACTGAGAGCCATGTTGACTGTGCCGCCTGCGGCGCATTTGGACTGGATCTGAGGAATGATCTTGCCGATGCAGGAGGAGCTGCAACTGCAGGCCATCATAGGTGCCAATTTGCCCAATTGGCTCTTGTCCACTAGCAGATGGGCCTTGCCGGAAACCTGTGTCGGAGGTTTTGTCACAGTTTGTGAAGCAAAGAAACGTTTACCACGAGGGCATAACCGGCCGATCCGATTACTTCTTCGGCGTCTAGGTTAATGCAGACCATTTTGCTCGACCCAGTCACAACTGGTGTTGGTTGAGCTTGAGGGATTTTGGGGTCGTTCTGATGTCCCTGGTAGAAAACTTTGCCCAACATGCCAAACGACACTACGTTGTTGTGTTGGACCACCGGATTGCCAACTAACGAATAGTCTATACCGAAGCCATCCTTCACTGATACAGAGGTGGGCATTTTCTTTAGGTAGGCATTGGCGTCGTCTCGCACCACTGAACTCAGCTGAAAGTACTGTAGAGTGTAGAAAATATTGGAAATTATTTTTTTCTAATCTTAGTGTTGCAGCCTTTTTAGTGGTTGAAAGTCAATCCTATACGTGCTCTTGGTACAATTTATTGCAGTAAACGAACAATAGATTCTAAGTCGATTTTCTAGTAACGTACCTGATCGCACACAACACCTCTCAGTTTTCCGTTTATGTAGTCCTTGATGTAGTGCTCGAATAGATTAGCGATTTGGTCAAAGAGATCACCATGGAAGTGCAAATTGTTAACTTCAACATTACCACTACAGGACACCAGTTTAACCTTCAAGAAAGGTTCATTCAAATTGAGCATATGTCAGAAGCAGCCATTACCTGAGGTTTGCCGTTGCTGGTCAGTAAGCCTGTAGTTACTGAGGGAGCGCCAGATGCAGATGCAGTAACCGAACCTGATTTTGATATGTGAACCCAACCGTGACCCAGCCTCAAATGGTAATCAGCGTCGACATTGGTTGAGACCGACAGCTTAAAAGTTGCAAATCGGCTAGTTCTAACGTGCACTTTTTGACCTGTGAGTGAGTTACATGAGTGGTGATTTGGTTGGGGTCGTGGAGAGTGATGCTGGCCTGACTGTCAGGGGCGCTGAAGCTGGTGATGCGGATGTTGGTAAGCGAGTAGCTGAACTCTCCGTGACTGCCGCTCAGATCCGGCACACGCACGCCTCGCACTTTGCCGTTCAGAATCTTCATACCGATCGATTTCATGTAAGTCAGTGCATTTTGGTTGGCTTGGATCCGAACTCCGGGACTGAAACCTTTGATTAGTGCGCAGGGAAAGCTCCCGAATCAACCGTACTGTACGTACTTCACTGCCAGTGAATCGATTGCAAAGGAGAAGAGACAACAGAGTAAGAAGGTTTTCATTTCTTCGGCACTCTATAGAGACAGGCAGCCACCTATTTAGGTAGAATGACGCACCCTACTGTAAGCAGTTTTGTTTCTGAAAAGGCTGTAGTTTAACAGCTGCGCATACAATGAACTTTAGCGATAACAAAAGCTTTAGGACCATTTGCTGAGATCGCTGGAAAATTTGCTTTACCCTTTTGCCGTTTAAGATGCATTTTGCGAGAAAGTCAGCTTTGAGGGGGCAAGCAGGGTCATCTCACGGATCTGGCTGATATTAATATCTGTTAAAATAGAGCACAGTCGAAGACCAATGGTGCATGCCCGGCCACCAGCAACCCCCTGGAACCGGAGCTACACCCCCTCAAAGTTGGGTCGGCAGCAATTTTTGGGCTCATTTTCACGTGTCTGACAGTCTCCATTCAAACGATCACCCTTCATTCATTTCTTAAGCTGTGATCCGGAGTCGCATATGATTTTGTAGCTGCTCCAATGGCCTTTCATTTTCTGGTACTCCCGTTTCCAGATCATAGCTGGTTAGCGAGACATTCTCCGAAAACTACGAAATTTCCGCAAAATGCCAAACAGTTAAATGTTCTGAATGGTTTACATAGAAACATTGATTTAGGCCTAACGAGAATGCCGTCTATGTATTATTGCGCCAATATCGTCGAGGTCGTCGGCAAGACGCATCCAAATACAACGCTGATTCAGTCATGGCATCCCTGTTGTTCTGATTTTTCGTTTTGTTCTTGTTGAACTGCTCGTTATTTGAATTATGTCTGGCCGCGGCAAGGGAGGCAAAGGATTGGGTAAAGGAGCAGGGTTGCCAGGTTGGGGGTTTTACCCCCAAATCTGGGGGTATTTTGTCACCATTTGGGGGTGAAAATTTCATCTGGGGGTTGGGGGTACAAATCTGGGGGTATTTGGAAATTGTTTGGGGGTTGGGGTATTTTGGGGGAATTTGCTAAAATTTAGGGGATTTTTTGGGGGTTTCGGGATTTTTGAGAATTTTCTTGTTCGGACTAATGATCGAATGTTATTTTTTACCAGTGATGAATCAAAGTTCAACACATTGTTTGAAAAAATGTAATCGATCTGTCAACCAAAAAAAATCGAAGTTTGACATGTTGTATTCTGAAGAACTTTTATGAGGAACTTTCAAAACTCTACGTTAGAAATTCTTTTGTAACAGTGAAGAAATTAGAAGTATTGCGTGGGTACGCGGCATTATATAAAAATGTATATTAGAATCAACGTGAAGTAAACCAAAACCGTGTCATAACTTGAAACAAAATTTTATCCAGAATTCTGTAGTTTTCTTGCTGTCTGATGCCTGGTCTGATCGTAATTTGAGTGATTTGTTACAGAATTATAATTTACAATTTAGTTGTACATGTAATAAATTTAATTCTTTCTGTTTCTCACTATATCTATCTTATGCTGGAATGTGAAATTCAGCTTCCACAGCTCTAAAAGTACATTTTAAATCTGGGGGGATTTTTGAGGGTATTTTGAAAAGTCTGGGGTTTTCTGGGGGAATTTTTTCTCTGATTTAGGGTTTTTTTGGTCTGCAGACCTGGCAACACTGTAAAGGAGGAGCCAAGCGTCACCGAAAGGTTCTGCGCGACAACATCCAGGGCATCACCAAGCCGGCCATCCGACGATTGGCCCGTCGAGGCGGAGTCAAACGCATCTCCGGTCTGATCTACGAAGAAACCCGCGGAGTTCTGAAGGTGTTTCTGGAGAACGTGATCAGAGATGCTGTCACCTACTGCGAACACGCCAAGAGGAAGACCGTCACTGCTATGGACGTGGTCTATGCGTTGAAACGTCAGGGACGTACCCTCTACGGATTCGGAGGATAAATACCAACTCTACAACCTAATAAACCAACCCAACGGCCCTCTTCAGGGCCACCCATGTATTGTGAAAGGCTTCTTACATTACGATCTGTCAGTAAACCAACCCAACGGCCCCCTCTTGTCTTCCTTTGGCTTTCCGTACTTTTTGTGTTCCCCATTTCCGTGTGGATGACATCTATTTTTCGTGTTGCCATAAACAGATAGATAGATCTACAGTCGAACCTCGCAACATAAGCCAGTGCAATCCTGATCGTTTTTAGTTACCGGTTCAGTTTTTTATCAGAAACATTCAGAATATAAGCAAGAAATGGTTAAACAATATCAGAAGCCCAGGCCCGCGCATTCATTGCATTTGGTGATTGCAGGCAAGCTGAATAGAAGACCGTGTGGAGATCTGACCGCCATTAAGCGCTGTTTGAATGGTTAGCCTTTAAAAACGCACTTTTCTTCAAGATAGTCAGCTTAGAGGGGGCAAGGAGGGTCATCTCACGGATCGGGCTGGCTGATATTAACATATGTAAAATAGAGCTCAGTGGAAAACGAACGGTGTATACTCGGCCGCCAATTATGAAAACTAGCTTAAAATACATGTAAAAGGTCAGGGTTCGTGCGGCTTTTGTATAGGCAGTTAGTAGTTTACGCACCGTTCGCACCGTTACGCACCGTTCGCATCAGCAGCGACCCCAATTGGGCGCCGATCTTTTGGAGTGGTTAATTTGCTTAGATCAATCAGAGAACCGTTCTATTTCAGCTTGCATTAACAAATTACGCGTTTTGGTGGAAAAGTAGCTGGAAAAATCAGCTTGTATTAATATTTTAAAAGAAAAAAGCGTAAAAAATCAGGTGTGTGTTATGGCGGCCCCGGCACCCGAGGAAGCGGTGTGTTTGTGGGTTCGAAACCTGTCAAGGCGATGGGAAGTAATGGACACAAAGCCCAACCCAGGCCATCGAAAGTCAGCAATGGCAAGTAGATAAAATGGGACCAAACCGGCACTGTCTTGCACCTACCGACAGCAAAAGGGGAGGGTTGTTGTTTAGAAGGCTGCCAGACCTTCTGTCTCTTCCTGCTCTATAGCAGTTGGCTACTCCTAGTCCGAAAGGACAAAAAGTTACAACAACAAAATAACAATTCGACAGGACATACAATGCAGCGGAACCACTGACAGCATCACCAATATCGACTTTGTCCTTGGTTTCAGCTCAGCCGTAAAGTAAAAACATTTGGATTGTTAGTTTAATGGTCGCCCCATCAGCGAGATGCATCAGGTCCAATTTTTCGGCCAATCATTTCCCATTTTGGTACTATTTATGTCAATCAGAAAATGCGCCGAGATAAGACGTTTTTTGCCTAACGAAATTGAGACGTTTAGCGATGGGTGTAAAGTTTCGTTGATTTTTGATATTGTTCCCCGATTTTTGAAATAACCAATCACCTTTCCTTTTCCAGAGCCGATCCTACAGTATAAAGTTGTACATACATGGTGCATAATATGGCAAATTCGCCTTTCCAATGCTTTAGATAACAGCAGATTTGAAAGCATTTTTATACGTACTGTAGATTCTCGGGAAGAATATCGAAAGAAAACTAAGTAGCAAAAGCGCCGGCACAGTTGGTGTAGTGGTTTAGGCCGCAAAGCGCGACGTCGTGCGTTCATCCACTCGGCGGGGCAAGTTTCTTGCTGCAAAGAGTTGGTCGTCGGCACAAAGCTCCACCCAGGCCACCGAAAGTTGTTACAGCGAGTAGGTAAATGGGAACCGACTGGAGCTGCCATTGCACCTAAAAAGCTACAATAGCAACCACACATGTGTCGGGACATATGGGAACGGTGACAGCTACCACTGAGACCCGACCAGACTGACACCGAGCATGTGTTTAGGCTAGTAGTGAAGGCAGCGAAGGAAGGGCAGGATGCATATGGGTGTGCGTGATGGGCCCGCAGTGTGGCCTAACGCAGGGGCTATGACGGCCCCACCTGGTCAATCCATCCATCCATCCGTCCAAGTAACAAAAGCACTGAAGTACAGCAACTGTGCGGAGATGCACCACAGCTAACCGAAAGAAGCTAATACGATTCAAGCATAACAGAAAAAGCAACTACACTAAATGACCAGAAAGCTGCTCTAACTAACACCAAATCTTTGGGGCGTGCAAAAATTATGTAACGTCATGAGGGGTTGGGAGATTCGCCAAATGACTACTAATCATTACAGTTGGGGAGGGGGGTTGGTGACCTCATTACGTAATTTTTTAAAGTGCAGAAATCACTGAAGTGGCCATAATTTTGATTGTTTTCAACGTACAGTACATGTACATGTATTATACCACAATTGACTTCAGTCCTTTCACGAATAAGGGTGGCCCTGAAGAGGGCCGTTGGGTTGGTTTATTAGTTTGTAAGTGGTCTTCTATTTCTTGTCTCCTCCGGTCTTCTTGGGCAGCAAGACGGCCTGGATGTTGGGCAGAACGCCGCCCTGTGCGATGGTGACTCCCTGGAGCAACTTGTTCAGCTCTTCGTCGTTGCGCACGGCCAGTTGAAGATGTCTCGGGTTGATGCGGGTCTTCTTGTTGTCGCGAGCTGCGTTGCCTGCCAACTCGAGCACCTCAGCTGCCAAGTACTCCATCACCGCAGCCAGATAAACTGGCGCTCCGGCTCCCACGCGTTCAGAGTAGTTGCCTTTTCTGAGCAGACGGTGGATTCTGCCCACTGGGAACTGCAGACCTGCTCGGCTGCTGCGAGACTTGGCCTTTCCTTTCGCCTTGCCTCCTTTACCTCCGCGACCAGACATGACAAAACAGGTAAGTTTACAAATAAGTAAAAAAGCAAGAATATTCGAGGAGATGTAGATAGAATTAGAGGTCGTCTTATAAATAGCAGCTCGGTATGTTTTGGCAGGCCGTTGAGAATAGCCGCGCCAGCGTGTTACTACACAGCGCTCTCTGGCTGTATGGGTCACGTTCAACGGCTTCCCAAAACACACTCAACTCTCTCTTATAGGCCACGGCCCGACAAAGCCCAACATCCTTCGCTGTTTATCGCTTTTGCTTTTGAAAATCTGCCTCGTGCTATCATCAACCAGTTATGCCACCTAAGCCCAGCGCCAAGGGAGCCAAGAAGGCCGCCAAGTCTCAGAAGAAAGGACGCGGAACGGGGGAGAAGAAGCGCCGTCACAAGCGCAAGGAGTCGTTCGCTTCGTACGTCTACAAGGTGCTGAAGCAGGTGCACCCTGACACCGGAATCAGCTCTCGAGCCATGTCTATCATGAACTCGTTCGTCAACGATATCTTCGAGCGCATCGCCAGTGAGTCATCGCGTCTGGCCCACTACAACAAACGGTCGACCATCACGAGTCGGGAGATCCAGACCGCTGTGCGACTGCTGTTGCCGGGCGAGTTGGCCAAACACGCAGTCAGCGAAGGAACCAAGGCCGTCACTAAATACACCAGCTCCAAATAAGAAGTGACATCGGTCGTCTGACCATCCAATAAACCAACCCAACGGCCCTCTTCAGGGCCACCCTCACTTGTGAATGAATTTTATGTGGTTTTGACATGTTGCTGCGCACTTATTATGTTGCCTATCATAACCAGACATGACAAATAAAAGAACAAATTAACACCTTGGATCTACTGCATTGAGTGTGCTATCAAGGCAGGGTTCGTGCGGGACCTGGAAAGTCAGGGAATTTGGTGACTGGTCAGGGAGAAAATTGTTGTGCGTTTGTCTTCGTTTCATTAAATATTTCCACGGTCGTTCACACGAACTGGTGGATCACAGGAAAACTAGAGTTGCCCATCCAATCGTCGACTGAGGTTTCTCAAATTGCCAGGGTTGCCAGGTTGGGGGTTTTACCCCCAAATCTGGGGTTATTTTGTCACCATTTGGGGGTGAAAATTTCATCTGGGGGTTGGGGGTGCAAATCTGGTGGTATTTGGAAATTATTTGGGGGTTGGGGGTATTTTAGGGGAATTTGCTAAAATTTAGGGGATTTTTTGGGGGTTTCGGGATTTTTGAGAATTTTCTTGTTCGGACTAATGATCGAATGTTATTTTTTACCAGTGATGAATCAAAGTTCAACACATTGTTTGAAAAAATGTAATCGATCTGTCAACCAAAAAAAATCGAAGTTTGACATGTTGTATTCTGAAGAACTTTTATGAGGAACTTTCAGTTCAGTTTCAGTTTATTCAGTATCAATCGGTCCAGAAACATAGGAAGAGTGATACGAGAGAGAGTACCCAGGCGTAGCACTTACAGATACCCTATTCATTCATATATCGGTTAAAGTCACAGAAACGCAATAAAAAAGGCATGGTTATTTTGGCACGAAAACACGATACAGAAGAAGACGCAATCACAGAAGCATCTAGAGCGTTCCAGACGTCTACAACACGGTTACAAAAAGAATGCTTTACAAAATCTACTCTACTGTGATTCATATACAACTTTAAGGGGTGTCCGCGCAATGTCCGTAAAGGAGCGAAAGAGAAAAAATCAGAAAAAGACACGTCAACAAGACCATGGACAATTGCATATAGTTGAAAATGCAGATGTTAAGAATAAGACAAAACCAAAAACAAAAAGACAGAAAGCAATTTAGCACGCCCTTCAATTTCCGGCTGCATAGTCTAGCTGGTTTAACATAGTAGTAACCAGATGCCTTAGCAGCCTTCCATATCTAGAGCCAATTGCAACAAGCAGTTTGTCAGCAGCATTCTGTAGAGTAGCCTTCCAACTTCAGGTATCTACCTTCGGTTTAATGAAATAAACCAGAAGCTTAGATAGCCATCCATCTTCAGGCACGCATGTACCAGGTTTCGCCCTTAACCTTGAACCTGTGTACAGCCGCTAGTGGTTAAGGCTCATCAGCAAGGTGACCACTAGGTGAAAAAGCTGCATTAACACAAACATACATGCTCCTTCCGCCCAGCATAAACCTTCATGGTAACCAAATATAAACCAAGAATGATTAATGCCGTGGCATCAAAGAGAGTATGATGTGCAGTAGGAAACAAACATCACAAACACACAAAACAGTAAGACACAGATGGCAGGACAAGCCTACCTTGGCCATTTCGGTTGACGCCACGCGCTTGAGCGATGAAAAGACAAGTGGTCTTGCTTCATTTCTGTTCCCTTTTATATCACGTATTTTGCCCTAAGAGCTAACCCGCGGGACACAGGCCCCTTTGTTGTCCAAAATACTCTGCAGTAATCCTTATTTACAACTGGATTAATCCGAAAGTTTTATGGTCACTGTTTATGACTGCTGCAACATATACCTGCCTTTTGGTCAATCTCTTTACCGCCAAAAAATATCAAGCGCAAAAATATTGAACTGTTCCCCAGCACCAAAAAAGGTACTGGGGTTAAACAACCCGACCGTGAGGTCAGGAGGCAACCCAGCCAAGGCCGGGAACACTCCAGTCCAGAAGGAGCTGGAGATCAAGCGACCCAACATAAGTTGGGAATTGTTGTAATGTATAAGCGGTTGTTTGTATGTAAATCTATGTGAAAATCCAATGAATAAATTCCATAATTTTCTGTTTTTTAATCAGATCAAATTTACCTACCAGTGTTGGATATTTCTCTGTAAACTTCAGAAAACTAATAATAAGTTCTGTTTGGTTGTACCCGTTAGCTATAGATTCTTTATATAAACCATGAATTCTGTCTGCTAAAAGTGGTAGTGTATTATATAATCTAGCAAAACGAATCAATTGTGAGTGGAAAACTTTGATACCCATATTACTATGTACATTGCTGTCCCTAGATACATATTTTGTAATCTTAAAACCAAAATCATCTGTTTTGTTGTAAACACTAAATTGTAAACCATTTCCAACATTAATGTGTAAATCCAAAAAATTACACGAAATTTTGTTATTATCACCAGAGCTTTCTAGAGTAAGACAATCTGGATACATACGTTTAGCAACATCTAAAAAATCTGCAAAATTAGCAGTCAAAATATCATCTACATATCTCATGGTTAACCAAGACTTTTTTGCAGCATCCAGATTATTTCTGTCGATTAGGAATTTAAATTCTAAGATGGATAGTGTCAAATTAGCTAAATATGGAGAAATAGCACCACCCATAGGACAACCACATATCTGCCTAAATATATTACCTCCAAATTTAACATATGTTTCATCTATAAGAAAACGTATGCACTCTTTCAGCTCTGGACTTGAGAGTATCAAATAGTTTTTAATATGACTATCATTTGTATAAAAGGTTTTGTAACCTGAAATTGCAATTGCCTTTTTTCCACAATTTTTAAAACAAAGGTCTATGAGGTAGTAAATTTGAGCCTTGATAGTATCATGTGTCAGGCTGGTGAATAAACTAGTAAAATCATAAGTTTGTACACAGTTCAAATTAGCTCTTCCTTCTAATATGCGAATGACCTCTAAACTACTATATATCGACCAGTTGACACGAACACCTGCTCTGCTTTGTATTGTATTGCAGTATCTATGGAAGTGTCCCTGAAGATGTTTCAGTGCATTTTGCATAAGAATAGATAAAGATCTGGTGGATGACGTGGTAGCGCCAGCTATGAATCTGAATTTATACGGGTTTTTGTGCATTTTTGGAGTAGCAAATAAAATAGGTATCGCATTATCTTTTTCGCCAAAAATAATTCCATAACTGGAAGCAACTAATCTATGTTTGTCTATAACATCATCCAACGTAGCCATGCAAGGCTTGTAAATATCATTACCCATAATAGTAATAGAGCTATTGTTATATTCTATGCCCAATTCTTTACACATAACTTGTAAGTAGTATTTTTTGCAAATAAAAATAAAATTATTTTGTGCTTTGTCTGCAGGAGTTATAATGAACCTCCTATGTAGTTTTTGTAATTCAAGTGTTGCAATCTTGTTTTTTCCTGTAAGGTCATCCTGAGTTACATTCCTGATATTTTTAAGAAACTTAGTACGGTTCAATAGAATAAACATAAATCTGTCTCTAAACGCATTAAAAGCATCTATACCTATTTTAAGTTTTTTGGCCGCATGTTTAATGAAAATGTGTAATGTATTTATGCATTCTTTTTCAGCCAGCTCATAATTTATGGGAACCGGTACCCTATATTTAGCACCTTTTGAAAACAAATTTCGTAGATATTCAGAGGCAACAATACTATTATCTCCTGTAATAATATGCATAGCTGGATTGTACATAAAAGGTGAATCAGAACAATTGCATTTTGTTTTTAAGATTTCTCCAAGTTTTAGAGGTGTTAGTTTTTTTGAGTTCCCTATTGTAATTACAAAGTTTTAATGAAATTGGTGTATCGTATTTGTATGCAACATTTACATCGCAAAATTCTTTAGTACTGCTAGGAAAAAGCTTCTTGAGCAGCCTATCCTTAAAAATAGTATGAAATTTGATATATTCTATACCCTTGTTGACAAATTGTACACTAATAAAATGCCTTTTCTTTGATTTCTCTTCTACTTTTGGTCTGAAATAACTTGCAAGATATGCTTGAAACACTAACCGTACAATGCCTATTTCATTATGTAAAAATGTTCCATTATGAAATAGCTTGCTACAATGAGCAATTTCCTGTTTAGTTAATGTGCGCAGCATAGTATAGCATGTATAGGCATCTGAATGACAGGCTTGTTTAACAAATTCTACAATATTATCCCTAGATTTCCTTTTTGTTCTATGTCTTTTACCATGACTTCTTTTTCTTCTTGGTATTGTTATTGTGAAGTATGGTTGTCTACAACTATCCAAAGGATTAATACCCGAAGATATGCTGCCATACCCCTTAATCATATCATTCAAACCAAAAGGGTATGCTGTATTAAGTACCTTAATCCACAAAACACCCCTACATAAAAACCATTTAAAAAATTTTTTTTCCAAAAAAACCTTTAAAGGAAACAAATTTTACCCCCCCCCCATTTCAAAAAAAACATCTAACACAAAAATTTAAAAAACAAACCCAACAAAAAACAAAAAAAAAAAAAAAAAAAAAAAAAAAAAAAATAATTTTTATTTTTTTTACACAAACACTACCCCCCTCCCCCCACCACCCTTTTTTTTTAAAAAAAAAATTAAAAAACCTACACAAAACACCCCCCAAGAAAAAAAAAATAAACCAATAAAAAAAATCCTTTTTTATAAAAAAAAATATTTTCCATAATAAACCACGATTTTCAAAAGGGCGCCAAAAAGTGACCCTAAATTTGGGCATTTTCCAGTTATAAGACCAGGTCTTATAAGTGGAAAACTCCGGTAATCCAAAAAGTCTTCTCTTTCAATAAGCTTACTCCTGTTGTATTCTGAATGTGACACTGTTTCTATGATTTGTACTTTGGCATTGTGAAATGTATGGTCATTTTTATTAAAATGCTGTACAATGTACGAGTCATTTAGTTGTTTAATAATATTGCGTTTATGTTCAGCAAATCTTGTTTTTAATGGTCTTGTTGTCTGCCCCACATATTGCATACCACATGTGTCACAGGTAATCAAGTAAACAACGTTCTTACTAACACATGTAACGGCGTTATTTACTTGTGTGACTGGCTTAAATGTCTTATTGGTAGTATGTGCTTTAAAATTATGTTCCTTGTTAATAGCTGGACACAAAGAGCATCTAGCCTTGCCACAAGACTGTGTCTGTGTATCAAAATACTCTTTATTTTGCACAGTGAACTCATTATCGGTGTAAACCCAAAAGTATCTTTTTGTATTGTGTTGGTTCCCAGTGATTCCAGTAGCTGATCGGACTAACAGAGCCTGGTTTCCTACCCTGTCAGCCAGGACGGGATCTGTAGCATGACCACCAGCAGTGCCAGCCGTCATCACACTGAAGGTTGGGTCCCCCGAGATTTTAGAACCCTGGCCGGGGTACTGTGGGCCGGTCTCTAATGAACTAGTCATGAAGAAAAGTGTAGTGTACAAATAGGCAAAGAGCAAAGCCAAAGATGAGCAAAATATTTTGAACATGATGCAGAAGTTAAACTAAAATAATGAGCGAATATTTGTGAGCAAACAAAAGGTGGAATGACAAAAATAGGCATTAGTTTATTAAGCAAAAGTTGTTCAAGGAGATTTTGGCAAATCAAAAAGCCAAAAACCAAAGAATGAGCAGAAGTCTGGAACCAACCATTGAATTTTTGTATTATAAGAGTCCAGCTAAGTGTATATTTTGTGTTGTAATTTTGTTATAGTCCAACATTGTCAAAAAATGATTTAATAGCAGTACAATTTTACAGATACTCTATTCATTCATATATCGGTTAAAGTCACAGAAACGCAATAAAAAAGGCATGGTTATTTTGGCACGAAAACACGATACAGAAGAAGACGCAATCACAGAAGCATCTAGAGCGTTCCAGACGTCTACAACACGGTTACAAAAAGAATGCTTTACAAAATCTACTCTACTGTGATTCATATACAACTTTAAGGGGTGTCCGCGCAATGTCCGTAAAGGAGCGAAAGAGAAAAAATCAGAAAAAGACACGTCAACAAGACCATGGACAATTGCATATGTTGTAATCAAATCGCATCTTAACCGTCTGACCTGTAATGGTTCTAACTCAAACAGATCTAATCGTTCTAGATACGGGAGGAGGTAAGCCGCAACGAGCTAGGAGTCTCCTAGTAAAAAACCGTTGAACTTTTTCAACCAAATCCACGTCCTTTCTTAAATACGGTGACCAAACAGGGGTACAGTATTCCAGCAGTGGGCGCACATACGCTTTGTAAGCACGAATAAGAGATAAACGACAGTTCGTAAAAAAGCATCTGAATATCATATTCATGACTCCGTACGCTTTGAGCACTTGCTCGTTGCAATACACAGAAAATTTCAGGTCTGCCGTTACAGATATTCCGAGATCTCTACATTTTTCCTCACCAACAAGTGGTGTCCCATTTAACAGATACACGTGTTTAGGATTCTGGGAGCACAGGTACAGCACAATACATTTTGACACTGAAAGTGATAGTTGCCAAGTTGCTGACCAGTCTAAAATACGCTGCAAGGACAGCTGCATGAAGGCTGCCTCGCTCGAAGGACAATACAACTTAATGTCATCAGCGTACATTTTACAGAAACCGGAACCATGAACCAAGTCAGGAATGTCGTTAACATACAGCAGAAACAAACATGGACCAAGTATACTACCCTGCCGGGTGCCAGACAGAACATTACGGTATTCAGACTTGGCATTTCCTACCACAACGCATTGAGAGCGACCACGCAGAAAAGCAGAAATCCAGAGCAACAGATCGCCGGCAATGCCATAACCACGCAATTTATGTATTAGTTTGGCGTGGCATACAGAGTCGAATGCTTTCGCGAAATCCAAATAAATGACATCAATAGTCTCAGCACGGTTGACAAATTTTGACCAGTCATTGACACACTCTAGTAGTTGCGTACAGGTAGAATGACGTTTTAAAAAGCCGTGTTGGGCTTTGGTGACTAAATTGCGCTCCACTAGAAAGTGCAACAACACGTCATTAATACACATTTCCATTATCTTGCACGCTACGGACGTTAAAGACACAGGACGATAATTTGCTGGATCAGAAGCGTCACCTTTTTTATAGATAGGCACAATGTACGCTCTAAGCCAGTCTGCGGGCACAGCATGGCATCGAAAAGACACCTCAAAAATCGAACATAACGGTTGAACAAGGAAATGCGAGAGACGAGCATAAAGCAACGCAGGGATACCATCAGGGGAATTGGTGGTTTTAGGCTTAATCCGCTTGAGCACATTGGTTACTACAGCTTCTGTGAAGGTAACATTAGTACAAGAGACATCAACTGCGACACGACTGGCAAAAGGGGGAGTAACGCCATTGTCCACAGTATAGAAAGACTGGAAAACACGGGACAAAATACTAGCTTTTGTACAATCATCGACAGCGTAGACACCTCCAAACCTTAGTGGAGCAACACCGGATCTATAGTTACGTTTACGGTTGACGTACTTAAACAGAGCATTAGAATCACCAGACGAAAGAATTCTGCGTTCACGCATACAAGCCAACCGCAAAATTGCCTTAGACACGTCACGAGCACACTTCTCATACGCCGCGCGTCCGCCAGGGGTGTGACGACGACGCCACAAACGCAGCTTCTGTTTCTGAAGCCTTCGAACAAAAGCAGGGTGCACAGGTTTGCTGGAGACTACCCTATACGGAACAAAACTTTCAATTCCTTGCAACATGACTGCGTGCAAAACACGCCAAAAATCGTCCACAGTACAGCAGTTTGAAAACAGTGCAGGCCAGGTTATAGACCTAAGATAAGCGGCAAAGGAGACAAAATCAGTCTTTCTAAAATCAAAAAATCCAATCGATTTGTCTGCAACAACATTGTTTGGCGCACACATACTAAACAGCACGGACCGGTGATCTGACTGAGCGAAGGGGGCGGACACAGAGACATCGACCACAGACAGCGGCTCAGATACCAACAACAAGTCTAAGATATTGTTGCCACGCGTAGGAGTATGAAGCAACTGAGACAGTCCGCTTTCCACAACAAAGCTGGCAAAAGGGTTATACAGAGCAGTATCTGGGTATTCAAAAGTAGCAAAGTTGAAATCAGGAAGGTTAAAATCGCCTACAATGAGCACGGGATGGTTGACGGCACAGAGAGCTGATAACGAGTGGCACAGCACGTTCATATAAGCAATATCGTAACGTGGAGGTCTGTAGGCACAAACCACACGAACGGGAGTAGAACCGATCAAATCTACACAAACAATCTCACCGTCTAGCGCCAACACTCGAGTGACTCTGAATCGGGACCTGACAAAGAGAGCCACACCTCCTCCAGCCGTTGCCCAATCGCGCCGGTAAATTAAGTAATTGCCATTGCCAGATATCATACCGTCAGTAAAAGTATCATCGAACCACGTTTCAGAAATTGCGACAATATCATAAGTCAGAGAGCACAGCAAGTCATCTAGCTCAACTAGTTTGTTGCTCAGTCTATTGGCATTAAAATAGATACATTTCAGAACATCAGTACTCTCTCTCTCGCGCCGCTATTGATTAGCAAGTAAAGACGGTACTTTCACTGATTGCGGTGGTGGTTTCCATTGAGTGTCTCGTTTCCAGGAGCCATTCGCGTGCTGCAGAAAGCGCCATATACTGCCGTCCTCCCTCACACTGAAACTCTCGTTCGGACCAGCAGTTTGACGGAGGCAATTCGCGAGCTTCACGCTTTCCGCGCGTTTCAGTCTGATCTCTCTAGGAAGGCTTCGTCGCACACGCAAAGTTTCATAGCCGCACTCAGAGAGGGCAGCTTTGGCTTTGTCAAAAGAACCCTTAAAAGAGAAAGCGTCCACGTCAGACAGAAAGGTCAACTTAACAAGCCGACTGAAGCTGTCCGAAGGTCTGCCCAGTCGTTCAGCTTTGCACAGGGAGCTGCACTGAATGTTGCTGTCAGTACACAAAGTCTTGACCCGATCCAGAAGGAGCTGCACCGTTTCACCCTCACGCTCTGGCAAACGAGACAAAAACTCTACGTTTCAAAACTCTACGTTTCAAAACTCTAACTTTCAAAACTCTACGTTAGAAATTCTTTTGCAACAGTGAAAAAAATAGAAATATTGCGTGGGTACGCGGCGGCATTATATAAAACTGTATATTAGAATCAATGTGAAGTAAACTAAAACCGTGTCATAACTTGAAACAAAATTTTAGAAAATTTTATCCATAATTCTGTAGTTTTCTTGCTGTCTGATGCCTGGTCTAATCGTAATTTGAGTGACCTGTTACAGAATTATAATTTACAATTTAGTTGTACATGTAATAAATTTAATTCTCTCTGTTTCTCACTATATCTATCTTGTGATGGAATGTGAAATTCAGCTTCCATCAGCTCTAAAAGTACATTTTAAATATGGGGGGATTTTTGGGGGTATTTTGAAAAGTCTGGGGTTTTATGGGGGAATTTTTTCTCTGATTTAGGGTTTTTTGGTCTGCAGACCTGGCAACACTGCAAATTGCTGCCTATATAATAAAAGGCAATCGTATTTTTCAAACTGTAGCATACGCAACTTACACAGACTGGGTGCCTCGTGCCGTTTATTCGGTCTGCTATAGAATGTATGATAGGTTGCATTCTAAATAATTCAGATGAAAATATTGATTTTACCCTTGACCAGAAGTAGTGTGTCTATAGCTACGCCAATCTCTTCGAGGTCGCCTCACCAGCCAATCACTTCAACTTTGACAATTATCTATCGTGTGGACGTCAGATCGAAAACTGGAGGTCGAAAATCTGATCTGATCGAAAATTGTTGGTTTGTTTTTTTGTTTATTCAAGATTTAGAGGGCAGCTGAGCCGAATAACAGGCTACATACCCGCCCTACTACTGTACTTAATCTGAACTTAGCGCTAACGCTATCAAAATACAGGAATCAAAGTAGTACAACAATAACGGAAAAATTTCAAATGGAGGCTTTGATCTTGGTTCTCAAGTGTGAGTGTTCGATAGTCAATAAACAAATCACTATCGCTATTTTGGCTTGGCGTCGGCAACGCACGCAATTCAATTCGTAAAAAGCTTTGTTTGTTTGCCACGGCGTCAGATGGCAACCAATGTAGACGGATGCACACTGGGGCTTTGCAGACAGAACTCTTCTTCTTTGTTGCATGATGGCCTGCTTGGTCACTAAGTCTTTCAGTGACGCGTCCGCACCAACAGTTGGAATCAGAAGCTCTGTCGTGTTCTTGGACAACAGACAGGACTTTGTAGATTTTTATAAAACACAACACCAGCCAGTTAGGTGAATACCAAAGCAGAACAATAATCAAGGAAGTGAATGTTACAAAAGAACGCATACAGTATCACAAGTTGTGCGCCTTGTCACCTTGTGATACTGTATGCGTTCTTTTGTAACATTCACTTCCTTGATCATTGTTTTGTTTTGGTATTCGCCTAACTGGCTTGTGTTGTGTTTTAATAAAAAGTCTACTAAGTCCTGTCTGTTGTCAAGAACACGACAGAGCTTCTGAATCGAATGTTCAAAATATTCATGCAGTCAATAGACAGGTCAGAAAACGGATCGTTCTAGTGAAGGGCGTCCTCTCTGTCTGTGGTACTGTTGTTTGTGTATACCCATATATATACACAAAAATATACATTGTTTTTAATGTGTATGCACATACACATTGAAAATTCCGATACAAAAGAAAACAGTACTCAAAATGTGTATTTTTGTGTGTATTTGATCAGCAAAAGTGCATCCAGTGTTGCCAGGTCTGCAGACAAAAAAAACCCCTAAATCAGAGAAAAAATTCCCCCAGAAACCCCCAGAATTTTCAAAATACCCCTAAAAATCCCCCCAGATTTAAAATTTACTTTTAGAGCTGATGAAAGCTGAATTTCACATTGCAGCATAAGATCGATATAGTGATAAACAGCAAGAATGAAATTTATTACATGTAAACTAAATTGTAAATTGTAATTCTGCAACAAATCACTCAAATTACGATCAGACATCAGGCATCAGACAGCAAGAAAACTACAGAATTATGATGAAATTTTCAAAAACTTTGTTTCAAGTAGTTTAGTTTCCTTTTTGATCCTAATATACATTTTTATATAATGCCCCATATGCACCAATAGTTCTAATTTTTTTCACTGTTGCCAAAGAATTTCTAAAGTTGTGATTTTGAAAGCTCAGCATGTCATAAAAGTCTTCAGTATACAGCATGTCAAACCTCGATTTTTTGCTCGACAGATAATAAGGTTTATTGCACACGTTGTTAGTAACAGAACATGTTTAATGAATGGCGACCAGGACAAAAGAGAAGCTCCAGTGCAAAGCGGTTTGCTGGCAGTGCACTTACGCAAACCGCAATCCTCGATGACTAATTGTTATTTTGTCTTTAAATTAGATGGATGACATTACATTTTTTCAAGCAAATGCGCTGAACATTGATTCCACTGGTAAAAAATAACATTCCATCATTAGTCAGAACAAGAATATATTCTTGGTCAGAAGAAGAAAATTTTAAAAAATCGCAAAACCCGCAAAAAAATTCCCTAAATTTTAGAAAATTCCCGCAAAATACCCCCAACCCCCAAAAAATTTCCAAATCCCCCAGATTTGTACCCCCAACCCCCAGATGAAATTTTCACCCCCAAATGGCGGCAAAATACCCCCAGATTTGGGGGTAAAACCCCCAACCTGGCAACCCTGAGTGCATCAAGTTTGGAGCAGAACATTGAAATTTCGAGGTCTTTGCTGCAGTAACAATCAGTAGATATTCTAATAAAGCTTTAAAATGGCCTGAAGTACCTTAATTTCAAATCTCCTTTGTTTTCAAGCTGCGGATTTTTCTAGCATTTGTTGATGGCTAAAAATCTTTGAAAAATTTGCATATACACAAATATACACATTGTTTTGTTGAATGTGTATACAGAAATTGCTCTACACATTTGACAGTAAATGTGTATACACATAGCATTCGGTAAATCTGTTACCAAACAGCAGTACTCTGTGGTCTGAGTGAAAAGTCCGTTCATAGCAAGGTTAGGCTGCGTCGCTCACATTTGGGAATTCTAATTCTTATTCAATGCGAACCGGTACATAATTCTTGCTGTAAATACGTATTCGGTTAAACAGAGGTGTACTGCCTGCTCGTGTGTTTATTATGACACGGATAAAGGACAAGATTGCAAAAGAAGGCTAGCTTTGTAACAAAAACCGCAGACGACACTAGACAACAGTCGGAAGTGCACTATAAAAATGCAAATAGAATCACAGCACTGAGCGGTCTCTGTAGAGATGAGAGCGGAACTGTCCGAGTTTGCGCCCATCCTTTTTAGTGTAGTTGAACTTGACGTAGCACTGAACGCACCAGAAGCTCGGGTTGGTCGGCAGACGCTGGTTATCGTACATCACATAGCTGAAAACTATGTACTTGGCTCTCCAAAACCTACGTACGCCGTCGACCAAAAAACTTACGTTGCCGTAAAGACTTTGCATGCACTGCAGACGTAGCGAGTCAAGAGTTTGGGCGAAATGACCATCGGGTAACCGTCCAGATCATGACAGTCCTCAGGCCCCATCAGCCTTTAATGAAAGAGTTTGAGATCGACACACCAACCTGTCAGGCTGCGTACCTGACATCGGTGAAGGTGAGCAGATGGTCACAGGAGCCCTGGTGTCTGTACAGATAGCACTGGCCCAGTTTCAGTTGCAAGTCGATTATTCTGGTTGTTTCCATGTCAGCCGTGTAGAAAGGCCCCAGTTCATCTGGACGCGCCCTCGCCCACTTCAGAATAGGTCTGAAGAGAAGACCTTTGTTTTTTTGGCTTGATAGCATAATCTAACGCACTCACTCGCTCAGATCGGTGCACTCTTTTTGTATCAGATTGAAAAAAGTTCCCTCGATGTAAAAGAAACAGCCACCGTAGCGCTCCTGAAATGTTAGAGTCCACTGGGTGATAATGTAGAGGAGAATAAAAAGGGGAAAATGCATAAGCAAAAAAGAAAATAGAAAAAATAAGCACACTATACGTACGTACTTTATTGGGACTTTGACTGAGATCCATCTCCTCAGGGGGGAGCAGGCCGTCGCTCACGTCCTGATCTACTGCCTCATCGGCCACACACATTATTTTCTCCTTCAGGTTCAGTAGAGTGTTGTCGCCCCTCAACAAAAACGCTGTGTCCATCGTCAACTGAAGTAAACGTTTTTCTCAGCAAAACTGTTCTATACGTAGGTTGCTGTACATATAGGTAGAAGTTAACAGTGCAACGTACCAGTCGACCCAATCTGATTTTGTGGTATTCGAGTGGCCGGTTGTACGGCCTCAAAACCAGCAGCCTCACTATTATGTCTTCTCCAATACTGTTCTCAGCTGGAATTTGTGCCCGCGGTATCTAAAGAAACAAGCTTTATTTAGTCAACCTACAGGCACACATGTAACAGGGGGTCCGGGGTCTGCGCCACCCAACCCCCCGATGAGACTCCCCTGGCAAGTAATTCTTGAAAAAATTTTTGCGATTTTTTTAGAATTTCAGACACTAAAATTGCTAAAATCGCACGCAAGACAGCATTTTTCAGCAGTATTCCAGCCCGAATAGCGACTTTGAGCGTTTTCTACTCGTTGTATTGTACCCAACCACCTCCAATCAGTGGCGTATCCAGGATTTTGGAAAGGGGGGTGTAAAATTTTGAAAGTGCCTGGTTGGGCCGCTGCCCAACCAGGGTGAGAAAATTTAGCAAAATTAGCCTTCAAAAACGCGTTTTAAACGCATTCCGAGCTTAAAACTTACGGAAATTACAAGTTTTAGTAGTTTATAATGGCCTGGTTGGCCGACCAGGGCGAGAAAATTTTAAAAATTTGGCCTTCAAAAACGCATTTAGAAGGCATTCTGAGCACAAAATAGACAGTTTTAGTACATAATTCATTAGTTTCTTATATTTTTGACAGACTTTTTCTTCCTACCTCCACCGCAAAGGGGAGTGTACACACCGTACACCCCCCTGGATACGCCACTGCCTCCAATAGAATTTAGGCTTTAACCCTTTCCCCGGCGACAGACCCCTAACCCCGCCGGCACAGTTGGTGTAGTGGTTTAGGCGGCGCGTGGTCGTGCGCTCATCCACTCGGCGGGGAAAGTTTCTTGTCGCAAAGACAAAGTTCTTGTCGCCGGCACAAAGCCCCACCCAGGCGAACGAAAGCTGGTGAGAGCGAGTAAGTAAATGGGAACCAACTGGATCTGTCGTTGCACCGAAAGCCGCTCCACAAAGCATGCCGCGTTGGAGAAGAAGATCGATGACGTCAGGAGATGTCTGAGAAACCAACTATGCCGGGAGCCCTCTGCACGAACACCGGGGCATCAGCGGCTGTCGGGAGCTGACAGCACCATCATGTCAACACGCCAGGCGCCAGCCGGCACCCAACAGCATGGGTAGAAGCAAATACGAGATGACGAGTTATCGGGGGTTGCGAAATGGATCACGAGTCTGAACGTAGTGTCGTAACGTAAGGCCCCCAAACATGGGATCGGATCGCACCCCAACCCCCTCTCCCCATCGGAGGATGACCGGATGACCTGTTACATGAACGGAGAAGGGTACGTACCATTCCGAAGTCCGTGCGTTTGTACTTGAGAATGTTGTGAGCGGTCTGTCGGTAGGAGAGAGTGGACGTTCGTTTCTCTATTTCCTTTCGTCTCAACTCCACCGTTCTCAGCTTCACGCCGGCCGGCATCTTTTCAGCAAACGGGTGCTTATCCAGATTAAAATCCTCAAACTCCGTTCTCAGACTGGCAGCTCTGCAAATAGATTGAATCTAGTGGAAGCGCGCTCGAAAGCGGCAAGCATTAAGTCTTGCGCTTAGTGCATTCAGTAACCCAACCACTCACAACGCGCGTAGAAAAAGGTTGGATGGACGACTGGTCGGATATAGCCTACAGGAGGGAAACCCAGCGTTTACATCACACAGCAGCGTACAGAGCCAACGCTGCAGCGGTGTCAGCCGGCATTTGTGAGGCCTCTGTGCCGGAAGTGGGCGTGGCTTGATAACGTCAGTCTGTCTGTTCAGACCCAAACCGAGAAACCAAATAACAGTCTATCCCAACGGTGACTACAAGTCTTTGGACGGAGATGGAACAATAGACGGACTTAGGCTTAGCTTTAGAAGCTAGACTACGAACACTAGATACTTCTACGTTTTCGTGGCGAAACCAATCAAATAAATTACGTCCAATAGCTGTTTGCTTTATTAGGTTTTATCTTTGTGCCTTGAGGAGAGAACACCACAAAAAAATGCGTAAAGATTTACGAGATCCTGTGCAGTCGCTTGGCCAAACGGTCTGGAGTGGTCTTGAGCAGCAGCGGGTTGGCTTCGAGAGTCAAAAAGAGATTGGCAAATTTGCTGCAGCGGACACTTCGCTTGTAGAATTCGCTCAGTTTCTTTACATCAGAGATAAACGGAAAGTCCTTTGGCTTCTGGATTTGATCCATCGCCGTTTGTCGTCTTTTTCGTCCGGTCACGCGTAAAACAGATAGACAGAGGCGCGTCTTTACTTACACTGCGCAACCAACAACAAAACAATCACCGTTTCCGCACCTGAAACAAAAATTTGCATAAAACATTTTTGCGATGCGACGTCATGTGGAGAATGTCAGGTTGCAAATTGTTAACAAAGACGACCGAATATAGTGTCAAACGACTGCTCACGACCTCCAGTTTATTATTTTACACATCCATCAACTAATTACTCCATGCTACAATCCCTATCTATCACTCAGCAAATTAGGTGTTTTCACTAAAATAGGTGAGCACCCAAATTACAAATCTGCAAAAAAACGAACAGTGTGCTAGCGAACAACTGCTTTTGACTTCTAGCTTTATTTTGCTCACCAACAACTAATTACTGCAGGCTACCTCAGATTGCGCGCTTTCATACCGCCTTATTGTATCTAATAGCAGCCGATTACCCCCGGAAACCCTGTTAGAAACTACAGTACTGACCTTTTTTTCGAGTTTTCCGAATAATTTCAAATGGCCCCATTCCGTCAACCTAATGAAGAGATTTTTGACACAACTTTCCCTACATAAAATTCTGCCTGCGGTCTGCATCTAGAATTCAGTTCTAGAGATGCAACCGTAAAGAAAAATACCGGATAGTGTTTTAGAGCTAAAAGTACCGGATAATACCGGATTACGGTTGCATCTGTATTCATTTCGATAGAACAAAAGGTACCTCGCCAACGTAATTTATCTCACGCGACAAGGTTTTCACCTGAGCAGTCTATCACGAACTGGAAACGCATTAGATTGACTCAGTCTGCCTGCAAAAGTACGTAGTTGCCTATGTATGCCGCCATGCCGGGCGCGAGGCCAACTACATCTGCTAGCGAGAAATCGGAACTGTCAAAGTTCGCACGGAACAGTCTGTACAGAATCAGTCCTATACACGGCTTTGGGTTTATCGAAAAGTCAAAAAACCGCATAGAACTATTCTTTTGGACCGGGTTGATGGTTGTGTTCGCTTGTGTGCTCTTGAACGACGTTTACTTGCTTGTTTACCGCTACCTGAAGACGCCAAACTTAACAACAGTAAGTGCATTAACTATCACCAAAGTCCAATGGCAGACCTTTATCGGTTAGACTGCATATTTACGTATTTTTGATATGCAGTTGCAGAAAAAGATTTTCAGGTAAAAATGAATTTTAACGCCTCTCTAAACACTACAAACATGGTCTACTGTGTATATTTGACCGAAACAGACATTCCGTGGCTAGATTCGCCGATGAAAGAAAGTCGGTTTGAAAGTGCTGTCAGGGAGAGTCTCAAAAATTATTCGAGCAAAGAAAGTTTTCTAAACGACCCGTGGAATCCGG
The DNA here is from genome assembly GCA_030248155.1 of Sabatieria punctata. Taxonomy (NCBI): domain Eukaryota; kingdom Metazoa; phylum Nematoda; class Chromadorea; order Araeolaimida; family Comesomatidae; genus Sabatieria; species Sabatieria punctata. Next base: position 6,384 of record JASANB010000019.1, on the reverse strand, counting down.
TAGTTAAGAAAGCGGTCAGATTCTACTTTCGAACGATGACCTTTTGGGAGAGCTACGGAGGACCGATGAATGTTAGCAAGTACTACAGACGAAACGACCCTAAAATCAAGGCAGCGCAAATACTGGAGGCACACATTGCCAGAATCGGAGTGAAACAACGCCAAATGTTCGATAAATTGGGACTTTACCTGCGTGACTTGATCAACCTACGGGTCACCTATTACGGGGTTTGAATGTTTAGCTCACTTGCCTTTAGGCTGTCATGCAGCAAAAGTACAAACTTAGTTTGTAGGCTAACAACCGATTTGACCTAAGAGATCACAGGCTGACGTGGGCTTGGAACGTTGTCTGCTTTCATATGGAGTTGCCGAAGACACTCTACAGCTCGGCAGACCGATTCGTCATTTCTGGAGACGTGAAGAAAATCGAGCCACGGCGTCAGAGCACATTCCGCACGATGAAAATGAGTCTCGAACGGAAACGACAAGTACGGACGTATGTACGGACGTAACAGGGGGTCTAGGATTTGCCCCTACCCGGCTTAGGCCAGACCGCCCGATCGGGGACAGACAGGGACCCCTGCCCTGGGCGATTTTTCTGACCAGCTCCGATTTTTCTAGCAAGTAAATTTTTGCAATTTTTTAGAATTTCAAACGCGAAAATTGCGGAAAGCGCCGGTAAAACAGCACTTTTTAGTATTTGAGCCCAAATTACCGATTTTTAGCCCAAATTTGCCGTTTTTTTTGCGATTTTTGAGCGTTTTTATGTACCCAACCTCCTTTCCTAGAATTTGGGTTCTCACCCTCCTCGGCCGGCACCAGACTCCCCTGACCACCGTCCCCCATCGGGACCATAGGTGACTTCTTACATGTATGGTACGTATGTACGTACATGTATGGTAGTGGTACACTGCTTTTTTGCTTATTATGTAAAGGCTTTGTTTTCGGCACTATCCCATTTCACGGTGATTTTCATGGTTTAGGGGACTCAAGCAACTATTAGAGTATAGGGGACTCAAGACCTATTCTACTTTAGGGGACTCAACGCATCCGAACAGATTCGGCGCCCACCGCCACATTCCGTTTCGTACCTGTTTTAAATCGGCGCCCGCATCGTATAAAACATTAATTAGCGCTTTTCTACTATAGGGGACTCAAGCTATTTCAGAATAGGGGACTTTTCAGTTCTATTCTACTATAGGGGACTCAAGCTATTCTAGAATAGGGGACTTTTCAGTTCTATTCTACTATAGGGGACTCAAGCTATTTCAGAATAGGGGACTTTTCAGTTCTATTCTACTATAATAGGTGACTCAAGCTATTTCAGAATAGGGGACTTTTCGGTTCTATTCTACTATAGGGGACTCAAGCTATTTCAGAATAGGGGACTTTTCAGTTCTATTCTACTATAGGGGACTCAAGCTATTTCAGAATAGGGGACTTTTCAGTTCTATTCTACTATAGGGGACTCAAGCTATTTCAGAATAGGGGACTCTTCAGTTCTATTCTACTATAGGGGACTCAAGCTATTCTAGAATAGGGGACTTTTCAGTTCTATTCTACTATAGGGGACTCAAGCTATTTCAGAATAGGGGACTTTTCAGTTCTATTCTACTATAATAGGTGACTCAAGCTATTTCAGAATAGGGGACTTTTCGGTTCTATTCTACTATAGGGGACTCAAGCTATTTCAGAATAGGGGACTTTTCGGTTCTATTCTACTATAGGGGACTCAAGCTATTTCAGAATAGGGGACTTTTCAGTTCTATTCTACTATAGGGGACTCAAGCTATTTCAGAATAGGGGACTTTTCAGTTCTATTCTACTATAGGGGACTCAAGCTATTCTAGAATAGGGGACTTTTCAGTTCTATTCTACTATAGGGGACTCAAGCTATTCTAGAATAGGGGACTTTTCAGTTCTATTCTACTATAGGGGACTCAAGCTATTTCAGAATAGGGGACTTTTCAGTTTTATTCTACTATAGGGGACTCAATCTCTATTCTCGGATGCTGTATGTACATACAGTATGTACGTACGTGCTTACTATCAATGTTAAATTCATTGTGTTGATTTTGTGATTTTTAAATATTGCTGTTTTCTTGTGTATTCGCTGCAGACAGGCAGTGGCAGTGCCAGACACGAAAAACTGTAACAGCAAAGTATCAAACAAGAAAGAAAGCACTTAAACAAAAAATTCAGCCACACCAGGACATTGATCCATTCAAATGAAAGAGTAGTTCTTGCTTTCGAAATAGTTGATCAATCGATTCAATCCTTTATTACTCAAAAGCCTGTAATGCTTAAGGTAAATGATGCTACTCTCTGGGCCACTGCGTTCGTCCAGATTCGCCAGCGCTTTGTCCAGACCAGGGGGGGTCCGACCGGAACAAATCTCAAAATATGATGGGCGCCATCAAGCTCAGCGCACGTACCGACGGTGTGCCTTAACCGATCCGGACCCGATTAGACCTTTCATTTGGTGCATTACATGCCCTTGTAGCATATCGGCAATATGGTGTTCATTTTCGATTTTTCTTTTTTGTACGATTTGAGAGCTGGATTTTTTGCAGTTTTTGGTCTGTTTCTTTCGCAAAAATGATCGCATTGAGTCCGTTCTGCTGTCAAATGAATCGCCACGGTCCGCTGCGTCTTTTGGTGGATAGCTTATTTGGATTGGTCCACGCCAGGGGGGTCCAACCAGAGCAAATCTCAAAATATTATGGGCGCCATCAAGCTGAGCGCATGTACCAACGGTGTGCCTTAACCGATCCGGGCGTGTTACCCACCGTTGGATAGGCCTTTGCGTTGGCTTTCAAATGAGCTACACAACGCCGTCATGCAACAATGTTTGCGCGCGAAATTCAAATTTTCGTGACTCGGCTCTATTATTTGATTTTCTACCTAAACGGGAAACGTTGCCATTTTTGCATTTTTGATCGTAGGTCAATGCGCCAACCGTCAAACGACGCAGCGTGACGAAATCTACAGTTTACACGCATCGCCATCGTTCTACGCCTTCCGGCGCCAACACTAGATGTCTGAGAGTGAAGCAGTCGAATTTGGCCGTTTTTGCCACTTATTCCTGAGTAGTTTTCAGGCCATAGTTCACTTCGCGGTTGACAGATTTAGCTGGCTCATGCACGAAAACACTCCTAATTGAACGCAGAATGCTAATAACACAACCGGTGCTAATATCATATACTACCGTAAGTCCAGTTGGATGCACTTACTTGATTTAAAAGGCACATTTGTCATGAATTTCAGATGATTTTGCACTATCACTATAAAATGCGTGGGCTAATCCAAATAAGCTATCCATCAAAAGACGCAGCGGACCGTGGCGATTCATTTGACAGCAGAACGGATTCAATGCGATCATTTTTGCGCAAGAAACAGACCAAAAACTGTCAAAAATCCAGCTCTCAAATCGTACAAAAAAGAAAAATCGAAAATGAACACCATATTGCCGATATGCTACAAGGACATGTAATGCACCAAATGAAAGGTCTTGATGTGCTCTAAAAATCGTATTCAGAAGATATGCAAATTTGATTTTCGTTAGTGAGAAAATCGATCTTCTTTCGGACATACTTTTTCCCGATAGTCAGGTAATGCTGATACTGGAGGTCCTACAGTGGATTGCTTGGATTGCCGAGCGCCCAGGTTGTGTTATTAGCATTCTGCGTTCAATTAGGAGTGTTTTCGTGCATGAACCAGCTAAATCTGTCAACCGCGAAGCGAACTATGGCCTGAAAACTACTCAGGAATATTTGGCAAAAACGGCCAAATTCGACTGCTTCACTCTCAGACATCTAGTGTTGGCGCCGGAAGGCGTAGAACGATGGCGATGCCTGTAAACTGTAGATCTCGTCACGCTGCGTCGTTTGACGGTTGGCGCATTGACCTATGATCACAAATGCAAAAATAGCAACGTTTCCCGTTTAGGTAGAAAATCAAATAATAGAGCCGAGTCACTAAAATTTGAATTTCGCGCGCAAACATGGTTGCATGACGGCGCTGCTTAGCTCATTTGAAAGCCAACGCAAAGACCTATCGAACGGTGGGTAACACGACCGGATCGGTTAAGGCACACCGTCGGTACGTGCGCTGAGCTTGATGGCGCCCATCATATTTTGAGATTTGTTCCGGTCGGACCCCCCCTGGTCCAGACCCTCCAGTAACTGAATGGACACGGTCCACTTTTTGTTGGAGAGATAGGTTGAGCAGCTGGTTAGTTTCGAACACAATTTGCCAGTCAGAGACACTGACTGTCTGCAGATCCACCAACAGAGATCAGTTGGCGTTCGTTACCAACCCATATGGTGCATGGAAGTGTCTGTATCTGAAGCTCAGTCGTTCATACATTAAGCAAAGAATAAAGTCCTACCGGTTCCCAGTAATGTTGTACGAAGCCTGAAAACCGAGTTTGATCTCTTCTTCTGCCTGCTCACGTGACAGTGTACAGATCGGCATGAGTGTAAGAATGAGAAGCAAGCATTAATAGTGGTTGCTTGGCCATAAACTGCACCGGCGCTCTGTTCTCTTCTGACATGGCAGCCTTTCCCTCCAAGTAAAAGGTAGCAGGCACTTTTCTTTCAAGAATACTGAATGTTGCTTGTTTTTGGCTGAGGGGATTTTTCTGATCCAAAATAGAGTTTCAAAATTAGTTGCCTAGTTTTTAACATATGGGCTTTTTATGATTTTGGCAGAAAACGGCTGCACTTGTTGTAACATGCTCATTTGAAAGGTGACGCAATTCAGTGGCATGTAGGCTACAGAGCCATCAAATTTATATCACCTAATGCAGTTTTTGCCGCTGATTACGAAAATGATATATGTTTTTCAATCTGACCGCTCCTGAGCTACTTCTGTAGTTTTTATCCCCTGGTCTGGTATTCAGACATTCATGCATTTCTGAAGGGAACCCTTTGTCAGTCAACAGTGTACTCGATCTATTTTGACCCGCTGAGGACAAAAATAGCCTTTGTTTTTCTCTATTCATTTTCAATTTTGAGATTTTGCACTTTTTGCAATTTTGCATTGATATTCGCATATCTCAAAAAGGAGAAATAATAGATTAAAACAGAGGCCATTTCTGAACTCAGCGGGTCAAAATAGGTCGGGTACACTATTGACTGACAAAAGATTCCCTTCAGAAATGCATGAATGCTGAACATTTATTTCATGATTATGGCTTGTCACGGCATGTTCCTTAATGACTTCAGAGGTCCATAACTTGCGACTGAGTGGCCATAGCGCAAAAATATGAAATATTAAATAAAATAAAAAAATATATTCTGAATCAACAGAGAAAACTGTACCAAATAGATACCACATTATGCCCAGCTTTGACAGATAACTTATTGTATGGCATAAAAAGAGTACCAGAGCATAACAGGACTGGACAATTTTTGAATGAACTACATGAAATGAAAAAACAATCTGAACTAGACCTGTGTTTTATAACTGAATATTGGTGGTAAACTCTAGTACGTAGTACTCTGTATTGATCTGTTTAACAAGACTCATTTATCCTTGGCAAGTTGGACACAGTTGCTCATTTGCTATCAAGCCAAATCTGGCACACCATTGTAATGTTTTATCTCGCTTTTCTGCAAGGTTTGTACAACTGTCAATGACAGCAGTTAAAGATGTCCATGTGTAGTCAGTCAAAAGTATATCATCAGCTGGAAGAACATTTGCAACAATATGCAGTTTTCAATATCACACGAGGGCTCAGTATGCAGTCGATTTTAACTTAAAATCCATAGCACATAATTTAGACATTCAAACAAAATAACAGATCAATATAACTGTTCAGACTTCAGAGACTTCAGATACAAGGTTTACAATAGTTATACCTGATAAATTTCTTCAAAGCTCAGCAGCTCGGTGCATGAACATACATACTGTATGTTCAGCGTTCCAGAACAGAAGTCCAGTCCGCTATAGTAGAATAGAACCGAAAAGTCCCCTATTCTAAAATTTGAGTGCGCTATAGTAGAATAGAACTGAAAAGTCCCCTATTCTAGAATAGCTTGAGTCCCCTATAGTAGAATAGAACTGAAAAGTCCCCTATTCTGAAATAGCTTGAGTCCCCTATAGTAGAATAGAACTGAAAAGTCCCCTATTCTGAAATAGCTTGAGTCCCCTATAGTAGAATAGAACCGAAAAGTCCCCTATTCCGAAATAGCTTGAGTCTTCTTCCACCTATTATAGTAGAATAGAACTGAAAAGTCCCCTATTCTGAAATAGCTTGAGTCCCCTATAGTAGAAAAGCGCTAATTAATGTTTTATACGATGCGGGCGCCGATTTAAAACAGGTACGAAACGGAATGTGGCGGTGGGCGCCGAATCTGTTCGGATGCGTTGAGTCCCCTAA